>JAAZQE010000503.1:0-21868 GCA_013620735.1 Clavariopsis aquatica | reverse complement strand
TCTCTCTCCTTCTCCTTTTCAAACTCAACCATTGCTCACTCACCACCCCCTCCCCTCAAACTTACCATCACTAATATTTACCTCTGCTGTCGAATTGCTTCTCTTCGTGGATGACGTAGCTGTTGGTGAAAAAAAAAAGGAATGAGCATCCCTGTAGAGTTCTAATCTGACACGTCTGGATAAGGTTGAAGCACGTTTTTTTCTGAACCAGTTCATCTCCTTGCCTTAGCTTCTACTTCCCATTCCTCTGAGGAACTGAGGTAAACAACTTTTCTTTTGTTTCTGCGGGGTATCGCATACACGTCTGCATCTAGAATTGACTGCGTTTGCAACGATGCGGTTGCAACGCCAGAGAATTGCGGTTCGTGCTCGATTGCGAGCATAGAGTCGTGGGAATTATCGAGAGTGAGGAAATTTGATGGTGTAGGTGGATTCGCAGTGCTGGAGAGAGATTCGCCTAATGGTCGAGAGGAAGCATCGGGGCAGCAGGCATCGCAGGTACTATGCTCATGAGTCCCCGAATCTAAAAATGCGATTTTCTCTAGCCCACTGCTGAATCCCGCCAACGTATTGTCAATTTTATCAATTTTTGATTTCCTAGGAGCAAGGTCTCGGGGTGGAGTGTAGAATAGTGGCGAACTATCCCCTCTAACGTGCCGTATAATATCGCCGTCAATATCCTCTAATTCTTCTTCCATATGTGTGTTACCAATCCCAGATGAAGGCTTTTGTCTTCGTGCCATTTGATAAAGAGATTCTTGCTGCCCCTCAGTGGCCTGCTTTTGCGTTTCCCCCAACTGCTCTTTTTCCCGGCGCAGTCTAGTTAGCGAGCCGGTAGGTTTCCATGTTTTCATTGGGCTATTGTGGATGTTAGAGGGGTTAGGGACCTGGCGAGGGCCACAGCTGGGAGTCTTTTGGCGACCGCTGCTCTTAGGCTGACGACTAGGGGTAATGCATCCGAAGAGGGGCGCATCAGGAGGGAGAGGGGTCTTGGGCCGCCCATACCCTCTCGGTCGGCTATCTTCGCTAAATGAAGCGTGCGAACGCGCAGTGGTTCTAGAAGCTGAAAGGGAATAATCAGGAAGGACACTAGAAGGCGAAAGATGTCTCCGAAACTGGGCGGACTGGTGAGATTCGGGATCCGGCCGCGGTCTAGAAGGTGATTCTACCCTCATTCTAGAACTATTGGGCCACGTCGATTGGAGGAGTGAGGGATCTGTAGTGCTGTGGTACAAATGCCGTTCATTGATATTCGTTAAATGTCTAGGTACCGGAATAGGAACCATTGAGGGTACAATATTCACTTCAGAGGATGGAGAGAACGAGGCGCCTGATGCAGGAAGCTGATAACTTTTGGACTGCAGGGAACTAGGATCTGGTACTGATCGCATCTTCGCAGAACGCTGCCTTTCAGTCTTCCTTCTTGTTTGATTTCCTCCCATATGAACGTGTGGATCCTGCTGTGATTTCGGGATGAGGTGGATCCATACAACGAGCTTCCTTTCGCGTCCGAGAAAGTAGTGGCCCGCGTCCCAACCTCTCTGTTCAATAATACCTCTACACTCCCTGTTTTGGAGGTGGAAGTGTGCATCAAACAGTCGCGGGCTCTTGAAGAGACCCATAAAGGACCGCTCAAGAAGGTTTTCATAACTCGTGATTCTGCTACTGGGGAGACCAAAACTGCGGGCCCTGGTGTCGAAATCGCGGACTTCAATGACGGGATCTGCCGGTCTGAACATCTTAGACGTGTTTAAGCGACGCTACTCGAGATGTTTAGTTTGGGGGTCAGCGCGTAGTGCGTGGTAAAGAAGTGGTTGGATAGTTGTTGAAGTTGCAATTGAAGTTAACTTGGAATGGGGCCATTTAAGAAAATCACACGACAGGTATCTAGTCTCTGCTCATGACCACAGATCGGTCCAGTGTTTAGGTAATGTGAATAAGAAATAGAAAGGCTAAGCCCCCGACTGCCATTTTGAACGGTGAAAAGTGAACCTAGGGAAGTGAAGACTCAAAAGAAAACCACTCTACACCTTTCCTAGTGCTGCTTTTGACGCATAATTCACGGTAGAAAGAAGTGAGACAAGGCGAGAACAAAAGCTAGACCAATGATATAGGGAGGAGTTTGAGAAGTGAAGGATCGTTAAAAAGAGCGAATCTTGTTCAATCCACCCACAGTATAAGGAATATGTTACTTTCGCAATGAGTGGATATGAGAAAGAACAGCAATAAGCCCAAAGTAGAAGGGTAACCAATAAATGTGCAACTCACGTTGCATGAGGGTACAGGGTCTTCCCAGCTCGGCCACATGCACAAAAATAAGAGAGGTTTGACAGGATTGATAAGCATTCTTTATCTACGGGCTAGCACGCACCCTACAAAGATAAAAAAAAGACTTCCAGTAAAACCCACCATCCTTCTAAGTGACCAGCCTATTGTGGCAGAAGACAAGTTCAATAATGCTCCCACTGAAAGCCTAAGTAATAAGTCAAGGGTGCAGTCATCTAGCACTCCGACCCGTTTCCACCATTGCTTTCCGTAAACGCCAGACTCGGTCAAAGCGAGAAGATAATGCATCCCAATCCCGGAAGCAATAATTCCATGACTCATTAAACACAGTAGTTTAAGAACTACTCGAGCGGCACCGATGACGCTAGGAGTCTATGCAAGGTAACCGAGCTCATCTCCATCAAGGCGTTCCAGATACTCCTTCTCAAGAAGGATGTCGATACACTTCTTGATATCTGGAATCCGCGGCATAAACCGATTCTTGATCTGTTGAATGGTCTCGGAAACCAGCTGCTGGTGTTTCATCTTCTTTCGAGACTTCATGATACGCACAATGGCAGACTAATCAGGATTAGAAAATGCAATTTGATCCGCATAAAAAAACCAGCGAATACATACCTGCATCAGCAGCTTACGGTCCTCTTCGATAGTCTTGTGCGTATCCTCGACCTCCTGTTTCTGCTCACTCTTAATACCAATGTTAAGATTCACCTTGATCTTCTTCGTCTTGAAGGCAGTGTTTAGCTTGTAGGTTGTACCGGACTCGGGTTTACCTCCTTCCGGTTGTGCAAGCAGAACCTTGGCCTTAATAAAAACGCCAAGACTAGGATCCAAAGTCTCCTTCCCAAGCTTAGTTCCTTCGGCGATGTCATCATATGTGACAGTATCACTGTCGTTGAACAATAACAAGATAGCCATCTGGTACGTAGAAACCTGGAAGGTAGGTGAAACCTTTGTGCCGACAACTTTGCAGTAGTTGGCCTTCATTTCACCCTTGCACAATTGCCATAGCCATGATAGCTTGCGACCTTGATGCTTGTGGTTGTAAAATCGAGCAAAGCGCTCATATGTCTGCACGATGAGTTGTGGCGGAGTGAAGGGGGTCGTGGGTGCGTTCAGCGGCCAGAAACCCGTGCCGAGGATGTGGTATGTTGTGTCGATGGCCTTTTTGAGGTCTTCACCATCCAGGTGCTGTTCGAGCCACTCCTTATAAGAAGTGTTGAGATCTTTGGAGATCTGCATATCTTGGAACATTCGTTGCAACTTGTTTGTATATTCGAAACCACAAGCCTCTTTTAGCTTTGAGATCATGCTCGTCTCGGCATCGTCGGATGCGGAAGTAGTCTGCACAAGACGCTTCGCTAACATACGTGAGTAGAATTTTTGGAAAACGTCCTTGTCCTCGATGTATTTGAAGACAGTCATGATCTGTGTGAGGAGCTTTTCCATGTCATCCTCCTCAGTCATCTTGGCGGTTGATTTCTTGAGGAGCGTGTCCGTGTACTTGGCAAGCAATTCAGGAGACTTATTGGAGCCAGACTTGCAGATCTTGTTACGATTAACAAATTCTCGGCAGGCGTTGTCGAGAGATCGCACGAATTCGGACTCTCCATTGAAAGCCCGATTGACAAGGTCTTGATACTGGGTATGGACTTCAAGGAGGGCCTCCACATAGACTTTAGGCTCGATATTGTCACCTTCAAGAGCAACCTTCTCGACAGCCGCCAGACCTGCCTTTCGCACATGCGTCTCGAAGCGGTTCCGTAATGGGTCTAGACCTTCAGGAATGCGCGCAAGAAGTTTGTACATGCGACCTAAGTCCTCCTGCTTGTCGAAGTCAAGAAGTATCTGGAACTCTTCGCGAAGTGCTTGTGAATGAGCAGTGATGAGAGCCTCTTCGCAGCATCGCATCAACGGCGACATAATCTCGCTAAGGAGATAGAGGGGAACACGATCCTTCTCTTCGTCCAACCGAGCCTCAGCCTTTTTCATGTATTCCACCACACTGTTCTCAGCCAGGAATTGTTTCGACTCGTTGTTGTAATACTCTGCGGTCGCTGCCAAAAACGGCTTCTCGAAGTACTCCTTGTAAACATCAAGGGTGGATTTCGAACTGTCCGACTCGTCTAGACCAAGCGAGACAAAGGAATCTACAACCGACTTAATATGGGATTGCTCGATGGTCTCGCCGTTTCGCTGTTTCTCAACAAGTTTCAGGACGGAGCGCATGACGCTCTCCTGGGTGCCGATGAACATATCCTCCTTCCACCGCACCAAGTGGAGGGTGTAAATATCATATATGTTCTTTTTGCCCTCATCCATCTCGCGCTTCACCCAATGTCGGTTGAGGTATCGGAACAGGTGATTGTTGTATTGCCCAGCAGTCGTGTACCGATTCCATTCCTTGATATAAAAGGTCAGCAGAGCCTCGTCAACATGGTCTCTCGATCGTGTTTGGACGCCCTGAAGATGTGACTTGAGGTACTCGATGAGGAGCTGGTAGAGGTCCTCTCCTAGAAGATGGGCCCCACCCCGGCTATTGTGTGCAGAGAAGGTCGTTGCTGCGCCTGCTACAGCTTTCTGTGCTGTGCAGAAGTTGTGAATGGCTGTGTAGAGGCCCATGTACGTCTTCATATCCATGCCGCCCCGGAGGTCAGTCATGATCTTCTCGACACCGGCTTCGAGGTAGGCCCATCTGTGAATGGAATCAGCACATGTTCAGAAGCATAAATGTGAAGGTTTCCCATGATTGTGATCCTAAATTTGGGCGTGGTGATCCTGCAATGAGAGTTGCCGAACGATGATGTGATGATGTGTGCTGGAATAGCGGCGGGCGGGGAGAGAGATGGTGCATAATACGGACTACTGTCTCTTGCAAGACCCAGACCGGCCGTTCACTCTGAATATGCTCAAATAAAAGGGATCCATGACAGAACTTACGTTGCTTTGACATCGTCCTTTGCGGGGACGGGGGGCATTTGGGAGGCCATGGCAGAAGAGGTCGTCGCGCGCTCTGGGGCACTTTTCGGGGGCGACTTTTTGCGTTTGAGAAACTGTATTTTGCCGGTTTTTGTCAGTGAGCGTGCGGAGGGAGTCTCAGACTCCGGCGAGAAGGTGAAGTTGAGGTATGGCGAGGGGTGGAGGAAGGTGTTGGAGGGACAGAGCCGGGGGTGAGGCGGCGGTCAGTCTCTTATACGCGGCAGTCGGCGTGAGGGCGGCTAAGCGGCGGTTGTCACGCAGACGCAGTGAGTGTGAGCATGGAAGAGACTGCGGAAGAAGGAAGGCGATGGGGAGAGTATAGGCCAAAGGGCAGGTGACGGCACGGTTTTGTGGAATCACGAACGTTCAGGCACCGACGTGCTAGAGCTCTTGGCATTCACTTCAGCCTTGTACATCCCGGCAAGATGACTCTGCCAAATTCACGAAACAAACATGAGCTGCGTATGGTTGTAGTGTTTCATTTTTGGGAGGGAAATTGTGCCATGGCGGCGTCTCCCACATCTCCTTTGCATATTGTAGTTCGATTCATCAACCAGACCTTTGACTAACTGCGGGCTCAACCTCAACTTGCAGTAGGTGGCGAATATCATGCCGTACGATCATATCAAACTATGCTCACAGACCATGGGCCTGAGGGCTCGAGTATCATGTGGAAACGCTGCAAAAGCATAATGTGACAGCCCATGGCTTGGACATGGAGGGCTAAACTGATGGCCGATGACGTTGATCACGAGACTTCGCGATTTCCATGCCGAGCGATTCTCCAAACTCCAGAATGCCGGTAAATGGAAGGCTTATTGAAATCCAGAACCAAGCCAAAATTTCAATATATTTGCCATTAGTTCCGCCTCAATGCCATGTGTGTATGCATGCACAAGATGACACTCCGCCACATACGCACCGGTGAGTCCAGCCCCCGCACAGACCAAACCTCCATACAGGACTCTCCAAGGCAGAGAGATACAGAAAGAGAAGTGGCATGAGTTGAAATTGTACAGAAGTTGTGATATCGCTCTCATAATACAAAATGTAGCAGTTAAGTCATCTAGAGCTCGTATGCGTGGAAATGCGGACAAACTACCACCTAGTTGAGGTCGCTAATATGGTACATACGTATCAAGTATTGCTTTTGAGCTCGCGAACTACTTCTAGGCCCCCTTCTTGGCTCTGTCGGCAATGTCGTCCACCTTGTTGTGAATTTTCTTGTCCAGTTGCTCGAGTGGACGGATAATTTCCTTTGGCAATGCATCCTTCGCGGTTCGACCAGGCTCCGCCGTGGCCTTCTCTAGCTCGAGTTTCTCTTCGACCAACTCGTCTTTTGCCTTGATAGATTTTTCAACCTGCTCCACAGCTCGTTCTATCTCGACCTCCATATCTGGCAGGTTGAATTGCTCAGCAATGAGTTTCCCGTTCCATCTCTGAAGCACCATGGCGTCTTCTTTTCCGCCATTTGTCTGCTGCTCCACTACTCTGCTGACTTCTTCGGCCTGTTCCTTGGTGGGTCGCGGCGCGGCGCGTGAAATGAGCCGGTTTGGGTACATTAGGCCTGCTGTGTAGACCTCGTCAAGCTCCCAGGATGGATTGGGGGTTGGGAGGTTGTTCTGGAGAAGAAATTCAAGATGCTTCGAGCCTGAAAAGGCTTTCCAATGCGACCATGATCTGTACACTAGGTAGAAGAATGGAAGGTTGGGTATCCTGCACATGTCAGTTATGGGTCTTTTCCAGCAATGCGGCCCAACGTACACGGGAACGAGCATAAACGGGATGGTAAATGGCATCGCAACCACACTCCAGACTATCTTGCTCCTGTGCATGGCCTGGCGTTCTGTGGCCAGCTTCTTCAAGATCTCGGGTACTTTTTCCTGGTGCAAATACCGGCCAGGGAATATGACCTGGTACTTTTCGGTCCCCTCCACTATGGCCTTCCGCCGCTTCGCCGTCAGCGCGGGGATTGTCTTGAGCCCCCATTCCTCATACGGGATCTGCTTCAGCGCCTGGTTGCCGTAGAAGGTAACTTTCTTCTTCCAATCCCAGACCGCCTTCTGGTCCTTCTCCCAGGCGGCCCACGTGGTGGCGGCCTTGATGGTGATCTTGTCAAAGATGTTGCGTTCGCTCGCGGCCTTCTCGTGCAGCTTCTCGCAGTAGATGAGCGAACGACGGGTCGAGATGGGCAGCAGGAAGATGCGCATGGCAGCGGTCTTGGGGGGCAGGGCCCGGGACGTGTCAAATGGAGGTACGAAACTGGGCGCGCGGTGGCGCAGAGGGGGAGCTGTCAATTGTGCTCGGCGTGAATCATTGCTGCGTGGTGTGGAGGAGTGGCGGCGGCCAGCTTTCGAGGTTAGCGGTTGGACAATGGCCGATGACCGCATCCGCGAAGCTTGATGCGCGCTTGTGACGCTTGCCCTGATCAACTCGACCTTGGACCGCCAATTTCCCATCGCGAGAACCACCAAATCTCTCCCGCAACCCTGGACGCCGCCAACGCAGCCCTCGACTCTTTGGCTGCACCCCAGACATGTCGCGTGTGCCTCTCCTCGCTCCCGCGTAATCCTCTGCTCAGCCGCCAAGGGCACCTTTCCATCGTTTGGGCCGTGCCAGGCGCCCTCGAGCCTCTCATTTAAAGCCACCCACCCGTTCAACCTGGTTTCCTTGCCCAACGCCGCGTGCGCAGCCCCCACTGCGAGACAAGAATGACCGGCCAGCCCGCGGTGGAGCAGCAGAGCAATGGCACGCCCTTACTCCATCCCAACCGCCTCCTCCCCTCGCCCATCCCTCCGCCGACCTCCTCGCTGGTGAGCTTGCGGCGCCCGCAGTCGGGAATCTCGGCAGTCTCCTCTAGCAACGACAGATCCCGCGACGACCAGCTCGACGGTACCGCCGTGCGCAAACGCAGCCAGTCCATATCCTCGAGCCCGCGCACTCTGGCGTCGTCCAAGGGCAGCCAGTCGGCTGACAACCGCGACCGACAACGCGCCGTCCGCACCCTCCCCCGTAAGCGGCCTCATGTTTTGTAGACGACGACAACTTGATCTGACACCATACAGCCTGGGTGCAGTGCGCCGACGAAGACGAAAATGCCGACCCGACCAGCCTTCTCCTCCCTCGAACACCCACGAGCGTCCGGCCAGCCTCGCACAACCACATGCCCACGCCAAAGGCCAATGCCGTAGCCGGACGACACTTTGATCACGTACGAGAGGGTATACCCGTCACTATCTCGACTCCCGTCAGCGAGCAGGCTTCCAAATGGCAGCAATTCGCCAAAGCCTCCAACTACGAGCGCCCGGCGTCTGCGCGGGGCCAGATCATGTCCGACGATTGGATACAAGAGAATCTTCCCGATCTTGAGGAGCCCTGGCATCCCATGGACAAGGAAGACGAAGAGGACGAACCCGGTTTTTGGCTATTCAGCTCCAAAAAGAGGTCGAGACGCTGGAGCCGGGCGCATCGGACCCTCATGAACCATCCCATGGTTCCCCTAGTAGTCCGAATGATTGTCCTCACCTTCTCGGTCATGGCGCTTGCGCTCGCTGGATCAATTTTTCACAGGTCAGATAGTGCTGGTTGTGAAAACAACTCGTCGACATGGATGGCTCTGCTCGTAGATATCGTTGCTATAGTGTATACATCCTACATCACCTACGACGAGTATACATCCAAACCACTCGGCCTGCGTTCCCACAACGCCAAGATGAGACTCATTTTCCTCGATCTCGCATTCATCGTCTTCGATTCAGCGAATCTAAGTCTGGCATTCCAGGCTCTGACCGACGAGCGTTGGGCATGTCAGGAAAACGATGACGTTCCCAGCAATTTCTGCCGCTTCTCGCGCGACATTTGTGTCAGACAAAAGGCTCTCACGGCCACCCTTTTCGTTGCTCTCTTGGCGTGGTTGACCACATTTGCTGTCAGTACTCTCAGGTAAGTTTCAATAACTCCCGCCACCACAGTATATTTCTAAATCTTCCCCAACAGGCTCATTGAAAGAGTGGCCCGATAACGTTCCCTACATATTTATTCCCTTGTACCTGTACGTTGAGATATCCATATGCAATGCCATCGGGTCGCTATTCCTTTCACCCAACTTCCTTTGTACCCCTGATTTATAGCGTGGCGTTGTTATTTTCTTAATGTCGGCATATTTAGGCGCTACGGCGTCGTGGGGCTAAATTCAAGTTTGAACCATGGATCTACAACATTCAGATCTCTCTCTCTCTCTCTCTCTCTCCTTTGATACTTTTTTTTTGAATTTGATCGTTAAGAAGATATCCCCGTCTTGGAGTGGGAATTTGGGCACATGTAACTGCCCTTGTACAAGTTGAATGTAGCTGTGTAGCGCGATCGTAGATACATGAACGTAGATAGTCGTAATGACCAGTGAACTGATATTACTATTCGCTTTCAAAAGTCATTCGTTTCGATGTTCCGTGATCTTCCTTTTCTCAACGTCTGTCTATATCTACACTTCATCGTCGTTAACCCTTCCCACCAATCATTCCTCACGTAACTACATACAACTATATCCACCATCAACAGCCAACCCAATCCCACTAACCCAGCTAGCATCTTCACTCGCCAGAAATACTGCTGCCCTTGCTAAATCCTCAGCCTCACCCAACCCCTTAAATGGATGCATAGACGATAGTTTCGCGTTGATATCCGCCTTGTCAAAAAACACTTTCGTCATTGACGTCGCCGTATCTAATGTTATCAGTACTGATTTTGCACGTATAAGATTCGATATGGAAAGAGATTTGTATAACATACAACCAGGACACAGTGCATTGACATGAATTCTGTGTTTTCCACAATCCCACGCCGCGGTCTTCGTAATGCCCATGACGCCGTGCTTGCTACTTACGTAACCTACGCTGCCTGGAGTGCCATTCAACCCGAGAACAGAAGCAACGTTGATGATCCAGCCGCGATCCCCGGACTTGTGAGGCTCTTGATCTTTCATTTGAAGGGAGGCGTATTTTGTGCCCAGGAAAACACCTTTTTGGTTCACGGCCATGGTCTTGTCCCACCACTCTTCGGGATAGTCCCATATGGGCATAGGGGTACCGCCTTCGTAGGCTATACCGGCGTTATTCATCATGCTGGAGGTTGTTAGATTTGGATTTGCAAGATATAAACTCCTCCTCTTTTATCTAACTCTTCCCACCAACAAGGGCAGATGGCACTTACATATCCAACCTTCCAAACTTGACCACCGCTGCCTTAACTAACGCTTCGACTTGTGCTGCTTGACTCGTATCACACTTCACGAATGCACACTTGGTCCCCATCTTTTCTAGCTCTTGCATAGTGGTCAGTTCAGAGCCTTCTGCCATTTCTGTCCGCGCCTCTTCACGGATGTCAGAGCATACTACGATTGCGCCTTCGCGGGCGAAGGCTAGGGCCGTTGCGCGCCCGATGCCTAGGTGGAATTAACAGATGATTTGTTACGGGGGGGTAAGTATTCTTTGTTGTGCCTCCATGGGATTTGAAATGCAAAAAATGTAATATATAATGCCAAAAGCATATAGGGTAGACTTCAGACTTACGTACCAGACGAGGAGCCGGTGATGATGGCGATCTTGTTCTCAAGCCGGCCTGGCATTTTGAAACCTGGTGTTGCAGGGCAAAGAAAAGGGCATCTCAGAGATGGTACTATCGAATGTCTTTTGTATTTATACATATGATACAGAGGCTAGCAAGAAGAAAAGGAGAGGGGTATAAGTTGGAGCCGTGGCGTGATTGGATGGTGTGTCCTCGGCCGAGTTGCTATTCACTGCAGCCGAGTAAGCACTGGGGACGCTAATGTAGATGCCATGCATATATGGTACTTGTGATCTTTACAGTTGCAATAACCTTATAGGGAAGAGTAATACGTATATTGCAAGACAGAATGGAGTTCATTTCTGAAAGCTCTCAGCTATCAAATTATTTCCATAAATATAGTTTTAAGATTTTACTTTCTCAATTGAACTGAGAATGGGATAGGTGCATTTAATACGAGCTGCATTACAAACCCTTCAATATAACCGCTAGCATATCTTAGACAAATGTCATTTCTTAGTTAGCTTTATGTGCTCAATCAACTCGGTGTAGTTCCCGCAGTTTAGCTGTCATCATTCAGCTAGATACTACTCAAAATTGCTGCTTGGTGGGTTTGGTCAGCTCAATTTTTGTACCATCCAAGTGGAAAGGCCACAATTCGGATCTCAAATATTTGAATGTGTTTATGCTTCTCTACGAACTACTAGTAACTCGGGAATATGTTGATTGATGGCAGTGTGACTGTCTGCGTTAGAGGTAATCCTGAGTGAAGTCCGATGTAGTGGTAGACCTCGGCTAGCGGCTTCCCTGTTTGGGACTAGACCAAATACTTTGGGCAGGTTTGCCGAGCGTCAGGCTCCAGGTCAGGTGTTTTCTATTCACCCTCCAACATTTACACGATCCCCAAAACAGAAATTCAATATACATGAAGTGCTTGGTGTATACTCGATCCGGTGGCTAACTAGCACTCGCTTCCAAATCTCAATGATACAGTTTCAACTTACATCTCCACGCTCATCTTCACTACACATTTCGAAATGAATGACGAACCCTTCCCTTGGCATCTCGGTGTCTACGATGCCCACTGCCATCCCACAGACACCATGACAAGCATCCGCTCTATACCTTCTATGAAAACGCGGATTCTCACCGTCATGGCAACACGTTCTCAGGATCAAGATCTCGTGGGGTCAATCGCAGAAACCCTTGGTGTCAAATCAGCTACTTCAGAGAGTTGGCCACGTGAAGAATGCATAGTACCTTGTTTTGGGTGGCATCCGTGGTTTGCTCATCAGATGTACCTTGAAACAGGAGAGGATATGGGTGTAGAGGGTAAAGAGCAAGGATATATGCCGCTAGTTGAAGAAAAGAAGATCAAACATTACGCCAAAGTATTCAAGAGAGACGTAGTAACTGAAGAAGATCGTTCTATATTTCTTGCTCTCCCGGATCCCACATCCTTCCCTCGCTTCCTTGCTCAAACGCGAGTTTATTTACAAAAATACCCCTACGCGCTAGTAGGAGAAATCGGCCTCGACCGTGGAATCCGAATACCCGAACCCTGGCCCATAGATCGTCAAGTTGAAGGTGACGAAAACCTGACACAGGGTGGAAGAGAGGGGAGGAAGTTGACCTCTTTCAAGACAGATGCACAACACCAAAAACAAATTTTCAAACTACAGCTACAGCTCGCTGCAGAGATGAAACGTGCAGTCTCTATTCATGGAGTGCAGGCTCACGGATTGCTGTTTGAGACAATCAAAGAATTGTATCAGGGACACGAGAGAAAGGTTTTAAGTAAGAAAGAAAAAAAGAAATTAGCACAAGAGCAAAATCAAGGGTTAATAGAAAATGAAGAGGACGGAGATGGAGATGGAAATAGCAATCCGTCCCCAAGTCAACTGGACAGCTTAAAGGTCCCTCTACCACCCCCATATCCACCACGAATCTGCCTCCACTCCTACTCTGGCGATTTCTCTAATCTAACTCGGTACCTACATCCTTCTGTCCCCATAGATATATTCGTTTCTTTTTCAACGGCAGTCAATCTGTCCGATGCCATCGAGGGCGACACTCCTGCAGCTTTTGCGGACTTAGTCAAGCGTATACCTGACCATTGTTTGCTCGTAGAGAGTGACTTGCATGTTGCGGGTGATGAAATGGATCGTAGGATGGAGGAGATCGTGAGACGGATATGTAAGATCAAAGGTTGGACGTTGGAAGAGGGAGTTCTTTTGTTGGGGGGTAATTGGAAGAGGTTTGCTTTCGGATAAGCCAGGGATTAGATATTGGTTTCACTAAACATGGCGGAATATATAAAATATCAAGTCCCCAATTCGAATATCATCAACGCAGTACGAAGGTCTACTTCAATAGATTTATCCAACCCCCAGCAAATTAGCACTCAACTCCCGCCCAGCTTGCACCCCCGCAATGAAATCGTGAGGTGGACATCTCATCAACGAAATCCGGGCAGTAGGAAACCGATAACAATGCGGTATACCAGCAATTTCACCTTGAATCTGTGATTTAGAGAGGCAGATGTGAGACTATAGCTAGGATAGAGAAGACATGTACCAACAGGATGCCAGCGATCCATAATCTGCACTGCGAAATTTGTAGCGATACTTGGGTTCTATTACTGAGAATCTCTTTTCTTGAAATTGAAATCATTTCTATTAAATTTATTCCCCATTCCATACTATGGGCTTCGGCTCCACGAAGTCCCTGATATCGTATGTCTCATTACCGACATCAGCGTAAAAGTATATTTCTATCCACACATCCCTGGTCAGCTAGTGTATACACATGTTATTCTCTCTTGGTGATTGAAATACCTTTCTGGCCAAACGTATATACACCTGGGATGTTGACTAGTGGGCCTGGTGTGCCAACATGGGAGCTAGGGTTGATAATCTTAACGTGCGCGCAATTGGCGTAGAATTGCGAACCCTGACTAAATATGCCAGTTGAGAGTCAGTAAATGAAAATTGGTTTAAAGGGAAACCTCATTGCAAGAACGTAAAGATGTATAGTCCAAGAATTGCGCACTCTCAACTGAGTTTTGGGAAGGTACATACAGCGAGTTTACAGGCAACGGGTATATTTGCTCGAATCGCAGCAGGTAGTTTCCTGGTGGTGTGGAAGTGGGTATAGTAAAGTGCCACTATAATATCATAGACAGCACGTTAGTGCCGGTCTATATATATCTAGGGTAACAACCGAATGCGCATCGGTAAAGTTGGGTCAGGAAGACTCACGCTCTTTGCTTGGTAAGTGCCCCACTGATGTTTCCAATAATATTCATCGTTGGGGGGCTCCGACTGCTCTGTGCGCCCTACAACGCTCAAAATCTTGAACCAATCCCCATTACCTGTGTATTCAGATAAGGGGCCAGGGGATTTGGAAAGCCATGCTGTTGCGGGGCCAGGGTGATAGAGGTTCGGCCAGCGCTATGTAGAAAGTTAGGGTAGATAGGAGAAGACTAGAAGCCAATTCTTAAAGGAGAGAGTGGTCTAACTAAAATACACTGGACAGGAGAAAGTAGATAGGTAGTACTTACATCCCATGGCATAACAGGGGCGCCCGCTATCGGTAATCCGACAGAAGTATTCACAGCAAAGCCGACTGTGTCACCAGCGCGTATTATCGCCGTCTTCGGGTTAGACCACGCGGTCGATGCGTTACGGCCGCACCGCAAATCTAGTGAGGCTGGATCGACGACGGGGATTATGTAGTCATAGTCAGTCTTAGTATCGCTCCCTGTTTGTTGAGGACTGATCCGTCTAGAAGTGGACTAGTAAGCAGGGCATTTGATGGGAAAGGATTAGGTGGAAGCAATCACACACCGAATATATTCCCATGGTTCAGACCAAGTGTCATTGAGAAGTAGGCGGTCGAAGAAGTCTAAGAAACCTTTAGTGTTTATTTGCATTCTACAGACGCAAGGTTTATATGAAGGGGGAAATTGTAGGTTATTAATGATTAGAACAAGAGACATACAATGAGCTTTGACGCCCATAAGTGTAGAGCCAATAGCTAAAAGAAGAGTTGATTTCATCTTGAGGTACAATTCAGTGTTAGTGCAACAACTTTGATGTGAAATGTATAGATTGCGAACTGTTTTTGAAATTTCTCTTCTTCTTATATTCTCACAAATAGCTGCACAAGACCAATAGTGGAGTCTTGCATTACGCACACGTAGAGTAATTTTTTCTCCTGTGTATCTGCATGCGCGAACCTTACTGAGGGTAGGATTCGCATTCTTCCACGCGAATGTAACATGATTTTGTCGTGATACTCTACCATTAATCTGTTTCCAAATGAGCGGCGCAATAGTGCAAATTAATACCATATTTACCGCTAGAGCGGAATACGGAGACTTGTTCGACCAGTTAATCAGCTTGGCAGTTCCTCTAAATTCTCCTTCTCCGCCATCCTTTCAATTTTATAAATAGTGATGTTATGATTTAAAACCAAACCTATTTTTTTCTTCCTTATTGTGAGGAACTCTTTTAACAGGTTAAGAAAGATATTTGGAGTTCCCACCAAGTTTTATTGGAGCAACGTTGAGTAGATTCGAAAAAACTACTTATAAAACTATCAATACAAAGTTAGAGGACCGGAAAGAAAGCCTAAGGTGGATTGAGAGGGAAATTAAACTAGGGTGATTTGGCAAGGGTGCATGTCACAACCTTCTGGAAGGTTTGGACTATCAAGAGTGGGTTGGAAATGGAAGCAAACCAGGATGAGGTGAGTAATGAGGGGTGAGATTCGTATGTCCAGTAATCCTAAGATATTAAGAGATTAGTTCTATTCCATTTTAGACTATTCAAATATCTGTATTTGAAATGTGGTACGCGGCTATGAAACCTGGACAGTGTAGGCATGTGAGACATCCAATTAGATGAGTGGTATTTCAATGTCGCATCTTTGTGTTGTTTCCAGACCGAAGCCCTTATATCCGTTTTAACATCAGGCTTCCCTTGATTTTTGACAAGACATGTATTTGTCGAACTCTCTCACGTATGTCAGGTTTAACAATGTGGTTTGTATTTTCCATTTTCTATTTTGGAGGCGTCGTATTATTTTAGAAAGATTGTGATCTTCCCCAGAGTTAGAGTTACAGAAACAGATATTTTTCTTCTTTGGAGGTTTGTGGTGTTTCATTATATTTGCCCTGGCTTTCCAACTTTCATTCTGTACCAATTTCCAGACTTCAGTTTGTTTGATCTCGTCATCAGGAATGGGCTTTGGTCAGTAATATTTGAGTCTTCCCAGACAGGATCTTCCTTTCCAACAATTCTACATATATCCCTAATCTACATTGGCTCCCAAACAGAGAGTTAAGGCTGGTGTATTCGATAGTGAAAGAAGGGGATATATGTTTCTGCCTTGCCCTCTTTGCGAATGGTAAGTTTTCGAAGTCATAGACGTCAACGTAGTCTTTGATTTTGACGAATGTTGCGATTCCAGCTCTCTCCAAAGAAAAGGTGATCGTCTTCTAATCCATGTACTTTTTGATCCAATTCTAGGTGATTTCGTTATCCCGCTTGTTTCGACTAGAGGGCTTGTATGATGGTTGGATCTGCCTAATTGCAGTCTCGATTTTAACTATAATTTGGAGGGCCTCCATGTAGGATGAATCTCGGGCGTTGAGAACCACATGCCAAGTTGACCAATCTTGCTATGAGATAGAATAGCCAACCACATCCAAGTTTCTCAGACCAAGGGTGAAGATAGGTTAGAGTACGCAGAGTTAGTCTTCCAGCATTGGTATTTCGTCCAGGGCAGTGAATTACAGGCCCAGTTTTGACCGATATTTTATGCTCGTTCAAAATCATGATCGTGCTGCATGGTACTCATGGCGAAATTATCGAACTCGGTATTGTGGTTTTCCTCGAAGAGAGCATGCCCTTCTGGCGGCAACTTTTAGACATGGTCGTGAACCTTTTTCTTGATCTGGATGTCTTTTATAGTTGTGGGTGAGTAGTCCATTTCTGATGGCGACCGTTCCTCTGGTGGGATATTGAACATGGACATCGGATACTGAGGTTTTACAAATGTAGGCTTCTCACATCTAATATGCTTTGTCTTCACCAACTTTCTTGGCCGAGAAGGATCTTCAAGGGAATATGGAAACATAGAGCATATGCGGCCCCGCTTCAACGATGAATTCAGTGTCGGTGGTGCATTATCTATTTGCAATGGTTCCACTTCAAGTGATTCTCCATCGGCAAATGTCTGTCGTGATTCCATCTCAATTGGGTGTTCAGAAGCCCTTTCATTCAAATTTGGCGAGTTGGGAAACGAGTCTATCCTCATTAAACTAATTGGAGAAGTGTTGGTAGATGTAGGATATGGGGAGTGAAACGGTGTTGTTCCTAAAATGTCGTTCTCGTTGATTGAAGGAAGAATTGGGTAGGTGCGACGCATTATTGTGGAGGAAAGCCGTGCTACTGTCTTATGAGCAGACCTGCTTGGGTGCCCCACTAATGTTGCACTCTCCCACTCTAATATAACTTGCCTATTTGATATATCTCTATAATTCTTATCAATTGTATCCTCTTCTATACTTCTAAAGTCCCATATAGGTTCAGATAAGGGTGTCCCACTAAGAGGAATATGGTCCCTCTCATCGGACAGTGAGGTATTGTCCTTCCACCAATTTCGTGGGCTTTCCATGTCTACAACTTTAGTTTTCAGTACTGGCCTGGAGTTTATATGTCGTATCGTTGCAAGAATGGTAGATATATTTTGTATGGTTCTTGAATTATCAAAAAAAAAATACGATACTTGTCTAGAGAGGTGATCTGAAGTCAAGTAAACTAGGCACGTAGAGATCGAAGAACAATTAAAGATACTATTGAGATACGTTTCAGACAACGGAAAGGACCCAAATACACAAAGAGTTTGATGAGTCCTTTATCTGATTAATTAAACAAAGAAACCATGTCTCGCAGCACCAAGAGCCCAGTGTTGGATGTAAACCCCGATTGAACAGTGAATCTCTGATGGCATTTTCATCCTAGTGTAGATTAGAGAATTAGATCAACATTTCCCTGCTACTAGCTAGTCAGAGTGAGGGTGAAGTGAAATAGACTTTTCTTGTGAGCTCAATTCCATTTTCTTTGTTCCGACCAAAGGTAGCGTCGTCTCGTCTTCAGTCCATTATTTTGGCTCGCAGACGACAATGAAAGGGCTAAAGACCGCTAGAAGTGGACCACTTGTTAGAAGTGACTTCAATGACTTAGTCCGGATAGTATGAACTTACCACCCAGAAACAATCTTCCCGTTTTCACATCGTGGCTTGCAGTCGTGACAAAGTTCAAAACCTTCATCTCTACGTCTTCGAGCATTTTCTCGACTTCGTACATACCTCCTGTCTTTTTGACCCTCCAGATTGTGGATGGAGCGGTATTATGGTATGGGTCTTCAATAGTCGCCATAGACTTGAACATGTCTGGCATGGAAGCTACCCATATATCCCCGTTGCCATCAACTGACAAATTGTCGATTGGCATCTTGATCTCTATTGTGTCGATGTGTTTTAACATCTTATCTTTCTGAAATTCGAAGACCCGAATCTTCCCATCCACACTGCTAGGCACGTATATGAGGCCATCTTTTCCTTTGGTGATGCCATTGGGGAATTTGAGGTTGATGGTTGTAGATGCATGGCAAATGCCTGCTGGGGAGCAGTAAGCCACATTCGCACCTCCAATTATGGGGTCAAAGTGCTTGCGCTGTGTCTCGTCAGTAATTTGAGAAGGGTGTCGGGTGCAGATACAAAACGTACTAGACCGACTAAGCCACGATTATACACATATTAGTACAGCAATTCAGAAAGATGACGCTGGAATACATTACCTTTCATAGAATGATCATTAGACACAAGGAATTCGTCATCCCCAATAATCGCAACACGATTTGGCGACCAAACCTCTGGAGATGCTATCGTTCTCAGATGTTGCATCGTATTCTTTCCTCTTTTCATTTCAAACACTTCAATTGTCGCATTATCTCCAATCTTCGTCGCATCGACATATTTCTTCTCGGCATCTACTGGGGGACGTTGGTTGATGAGATAAAAATGAACAGTTGATGCATCAATATTTTCAACGTCGAATCCAAGTAGGTCCAAAGTTGTGTCACCGACGCCAGTCGCCCCAACATAACC
Organism: Clavariopsis aquatica; assembly: GCA_013620735.1. Lineage (NCBI taxonomy): Eukaryota > Fungi > Ascomycota > Dothideomycetes > Pleosporales > Clavariopsis > Clavariopsis aquatica. Next base: position 2,862 of record JAAZQE010000503.1, on the reverse strand, counting down.
AATTGGCTTGATAGAACGCATTCCATAAAGTCCATCTCTACCCGGAGAGTCAATATCGAGAGCCAGGAGCTCGGCACCGCCGGGTCGGCGTCCAGAAATGTTCAATTTTTTAATTCTGTATACAATCAATATCAAGACCTAAAAAGGGGGATCACTCCTGCTATGTGGTCAAAGAGAATAGCAACAGTTTTTTGGGCAGGACCCTTCTTGTCAGATTCCTATTGGTAGACGCAGCAGGTCTTTTGTTAGGAAAGGGTGAATCCTATTGCCCTGTGCCTGATTCTGCTTGGAATTCTAGACATTCTCCTTGAACAAAAGAAGAGAAATTTCTAGTGTCACTTTGAACATACGCTTGGTTCCATTCGCTCCTCGCCGTTGTACCAGTGCATGCTGCATACAAGACGCGGGCATCATCATCTAACCATATATCCTCACACGCTGCGAGTCTTTCATGCTCTATACGGCGGCATGAGTAAGGGAAATCTTCAATTGGTTGAATGAAGCGTCCAATGCCAAAGGTATCAAACAAGAGATGCTTGAGAAGGAGTTGGTACAATGTCGCGGAGAGCAGCACAAAAGCGGATATATAGGTGATACGTGACATCTCCGATTCTACTCGTAATGAATTGTGGTGGAAAATGAGGCAGATGAGGGGAGGATATAAGTCAAGAAAAACCAAGCCAGGCAACCAGGTTAGAGTGGAGTTCCCACTAATCTATCTCAGAACGTTTGCTGCATGTCAGACACAATAACTTGGGTACATCCTCTTACTGTGCCCTTCCTTCCGGGTGAGAATGCCGGTTAATATCCTGTTGCCGCTTTAGTCATCAAAGTTATTTCTACTTTTGGTAAGCACCTTGAGAACCCTCGTCGAGGCACTGTTTTGACCGATTTGGCGCACCATCTCAACCAAATAAAAGGTGGGTTGGTCATAATCGGACAAGTTTCTACCATTTTACGGTGTAAGACCATTCAAATGAAATAACTCTCGCAATGCATGCATGTTAGGTTTAGGGAGTGCTAAATGCTAAATGAGAATTGTGTTGTCGATAATCAGCACCACCGAGACCCCCTTGCCTTCTGTACGAGCAAACTTTCAAATTCAAAACCGCAGTATCTATTTCATTCAATTTAAAAATCGTGGAAGGAAATAGTGTGGGGCCTCTGTCTTTTTTGAATTTCCCCTTTAATCCCTATTCTTAATCCTAAAAGTCGAACAAGTGAATCCATGCTAAAATGCTTCTACTACCGGGTGGCTTCAAGCGAACATTTAGACTCACTCTAGATTGCCGAGAGAGCGTTCAAATCTCACAGAGATTGTGCAAAAGGTTGAGATGGTGATATTGAAAGCACCTTTTCCTGGAGGACGAAAGTTTCGACGTTCTCCAGTATGAGACCAAATTGAACCAAGAACCACATCGATCGCAACTAATATTAGTAGGTTCCACTGTCCTTATGTGTATGTAATTTATTATGATGTCCTAGATCTCAATAGGAAAGGATTTAGCTGTTACAAAAAGAGAAACAGGTGAACTCGAATGGGAAATCTAACAGCAATACAAAGCCATTCGCCCCAATTGATGGAAGAGAGTCGAGTACAAGCATCTCGCAATACGGGGAGTTGTTTACTGCAGAACGGGGTAAGAATCCAGCTCAAAAATACCAGTGTAAGACATGTCGCCAAGAAACACAATATTTTGAAGCCATCGGGTATCCAAATGTAGTAGAGCCACTTGAGTGTGCTGCTTAACAAACGCGAGATACGAGAACGTCATTCATCGGATGCGGCTCGTTTCCATGATACATGTTCAGCTCGACCTTCAGCTCCCAGGTCAGTGTGCAGCATGGTACTTCAACATCTCCAAATAAGAGTCCATCTTTCCAGCCCTTCCCCTCACACTATTTCCATCCCTCAATTTCCACCTCTCGCCTCTCCATATCTTTCATATTTTCCCCCAAGCCAACCGTCTATTACAAATCACTATGATTTATCACATCCACGAAACCTTCCTAGTTCCCGCATCCCAAATCTACACCCGCCTTGACACCCATGGCCGACAATTCCCCTCGGGTCTACACTACATCTCGAGCTGGGTCAGTGCAGACCTTACACACTGCTTTCAAATCATGGAAACCGAAAAACGAGAGCTACTAGATGAGTGGATGGAGAAATGGGAGGATTTAGTTAAGTTTGACGTCACCGCGGTAGTTAGCTCAGAAGAGGCGAGGGGGAGGGTTGTAGATTCGGTGAAGGATGCCTTGTGTGTGGGTAGTGATGGCGAAAAAGAGTGAGGCGAGTAAGTTGTGGTGGTTATTATGAGTTTTGCTAAAAAGATGGAAGGAAACGTTGGTTGCATGTATTGACTTATTTCTTCTCTCCATAACAGTATTTGTTGTTAGCTTGCCTTTGGAGAAGAGCTGAAGACCTTATCTGCCATGACCCAAAGGTTTAGCTGGTGGCGGTGGCTTTGCAATCACGCAGCAACCGAGGCCAATGAATGTTATACGACATGCTGTGAATCCCGGTCGCAGATCACCATATACTCGTATTCCCGCGCCATCAAAAAGCTCAACCTCTGGTCCTTAGGCATTACTTCGTCTCTTCTCTATGACAAAGGCGTACCTGTTCCACGGCCATAATCATGTCTGGGAATAGTCCGATATCAACATCACCGACCTACGTTACCTCTCCAACACGCACCAGCACGACTTCAACCTCTGAAACGATCTCATGGCCCACCACCCCGCCTTTCTCAAAACACAACGAATTGTGTAAAGACCTTGACTACACATATGCTATTCCTACCTCTGCATCCACACACCCCTTCCCAGCCCCCGAAAAGTTCCGCCACCTCATCAGCC
>JAAZQE010000502.1:0-21910 GCA_013620735.1 Clavariopsis aquatica | reverse complement strand
GTATTCTTGTTTCTAACAGAAGCTTGAAGCATTGTTCAATTGGGCTATATATATTATTCAAGTCTTCTATTTTGATCCTTCAATTTTCCATGCCCTCAACACAGTGTAATAGGCTATTGCAAGGGTTGACACGTCCAAATTGAGTCTATGCAACATACATTCCACTATTCCCCCAACACTGCACTTCCGGACAACACAATAACTATTTCAATCATCTATAGCTGCACCGTTTGAATCCCTTGCTAGCAAAAAAAATCGATTTGCGAATGAAAGACCTGAAAACATTGCAAAGACTTCCATATTGTGATAAAGCTAGCAAGGGATACCGGGGCAGTAAATAAGCACCATCCATGCCCCCATCTCCACAACCACCCCGCAATGTCTCACATCAACCTTCTGCCTCAGGCATTTCTTCGCAGACAATGTAAATCAAGCCAAACGCTAAGCTTCTGTCACACCCGCCAAGCCCGTCGATCACAAGGATGGCAGGCGACGCGCGGTGACGTACATATGTTCCACCTACTTGCAATCTTGAAAAAGGACAAGGCAATCTTCCAAACCATCTATATTACGATCTCAAAAGTCGTCACTTCCATACACCACAACTGCTTAAATCCAGCAATATACACATTATAGCAGTTTTCACAAAACACAGTATTCTAGCCCCCATTGTCCCGTCCATCAATACTAGAGTCTAGGCCATATCTATACAAAAGAATATGTCCATCCCAATTCTTTGTATGTGTCAATTCCAATCTGGATTTGTGTCTACATTGGATATTCCGCAGCTTTAAAGAACTGAGCTAATCAAACCCCTCTTTTACCTTTAGTCACCCTCCCCCCATCCAACAGGCACGAAATAGTCCTCCTCGATACCTCTTCAAAACTCACACTCAAAGCTCTGAATAAACAAATAACCTCTGTGATTGACACCTCACCAAATTGCGTCGAATGTACGTTGTTCATCCCTATCTTCTTCCCCCAATCCAGACGCCCTCATTCGTTGTTCGGCTAGTCAGAGCACGCTAACGCACCCTCAAAACAGTCATGGGCAAGTATAAATCTGCTGAAGTAAAAGAAGTTATTCAAGAATTCAAAGTCCATTGGAGTGAATCTGGCCGAGACCGAAAAGCATGGCCCGAATACACGGTGGTAACAGACCAAAATTTGCCTGCGATTCTAGAGCTGCTGAAACTGGGGGCTGGAAAGGATGTACTTGAGATAAAGATGGGCAGGAATGAGTAAGGAGAACATGGTTCCAGATAATTACTCGGGAGGGACGGACAAGGAGAGAGATCACAAATCATTTTTGGGTTGAGATTCGTAATGATTTTTATTGCACTTGAGTAATAATGATTAATGGGCGTCCAGGAATGATATTTTTGACACAAGACAATCCTTGATCCGATGACGGCGATAGAATTTTTATTCCTATATGCACCGGTATTGAACACTATTCATTGAGATCCTGGCCTTTCGCTCATTCCTTCTTACGTGACCCTGAACATCCAATCCGGAAATAAAGAAATTATGCATATCCATGCCAATGAGCGCCAGCTGGTAATGAGGTGGAGCAGCAGCGAAATGAAAACAAAGTGGAGGGTATCCATACCAGAAAATGACTCCTAATCCATATCCATGAAGACGCCGTAGTGCAGAATGCTTTGAAAGTACAGAAGAAATCCAGAGGAAATGTGTGGTGCCGAAAATGGTAAACTGTGACTCCACCACAGAGGGAGGGGGGTTTTTTTATTTTCAAGATTGACGCCAGCGCGCAAGGCGCGTAATATATAGTCAGAAGAGAAAGGCTGCGAGCGGGATATGACGACGATATACCCTACTTCTCGTTCTGCTCTTTTACCATTCGTTGCCAATGTACGAGCTCCCTGCTCAGATCGTCCATCATTTGAACGGTACTCAGTTTTTTGAACATCTCCATGTCGTCTCCCTCGCGTTTCCCCTGTTCTAGGTTTTGCAATCCATTTGTAGACGCTGACGCTTGTATCGTTTTTCCTCCAGCCATCTCAACTTGTCGTTGTGCAATGTAATTCTGCATAGCCCCCGCGGGCCTTCTTATGTCATTCCATGATAGTTTCTCTAGTCGCCAGTTTTTAGATTTGACCGATTTTGTCCCAGTAGCGCCGTCACTGCTTTCATGACCATTGCTCACTCCGTTTGTAATGCTGATTTGGGGCGAATTCGGCGTGTCAATGTTGGGTACCGGTGAAGCCCCGTTGGTCGCCGGAGTTGGGGCATCTCGTGTATATTGGTTTCGTCCGAGTCGGCTTTGTCGCTTCTGTGGGGGGCGACCTGATTTTCTCGGGATGGGGCCAGGTTTGAGTTCTGTGGTAGGAATATCTGGAGCTACAGACTCGGATGCAGACACAACCATAGCAGGCTCCTCCACAGGTGTAACTTCCGCTGCCTCTAAATCTGTCTAAAGTCAGTTTCAGTAGGAAATTACTAATATGCATGCCATACCTTCCGCCTTCCTCCGTTCTGCGCGCCCTTTTCTCCGATTCGCCGCTTCGGCTCTTTCTCGTTCACGCTCTTTGTCACGGAGTTCTTTTTCACGCTGGCTCCTGGCTGCTGCTCCACGCGGTTTCTGTTTTGTAGAGGCGCTCTGGGGGGTATCATCTTCAGACTCAACGACTGGAGAATTGCTTGGGGATCGCGAGGTTGTACGTTGTCGTTTTGATTCCTGCTTGATCCTGTAGACAAAGTTTGTGAGCAAAAAGAGGCCGATACATGTACATAGGAGCAAGCGAAACTCACTCTTCGCTGTCATCCCGACTCCGCTTCTTTCGGTTGCCGCTCTCAGACTGTGTCATTGGACCCTCTTGCTTACTCTCCTCCAAAACCTTTCTCAGGACCTCGTCTTCGTCATAGGCGGCGCGGCTGTTCATTGTTGATCGACGCTTTCCAAACGACTCCACGCTTGCTCGCGCATTGCGGTCCTTGTCCCGCGATGATTTATCGTCTGGTTCCTTTGACAAAGACGTCTTCCGGGTGTTCTTAGTGTGATTGTGGTCGACGACAGGGAGGTATCGGGAGTACTTTTGCCTGTGATGAAAAGAGCATTAGCATACATACAAGGTGATAACTGGGTGTGGGAAGACGGCGTTGCCAGCGCACTCTGATGAGTTGGCACTCGGTGACGAAATTGCCAACTCCAACCCATGTTCCGCTATCGCGAATTGGAATGACACTACATGTTCACTTACCCTTTTGCACTCGTCATGAGCCTGTGGAAGTCGGGCTTGCACTCTTCGCAAAAGTACTCGTCTGGGCTGGCAGCTTCGTCCATGATGCTGACGCAACCGCCGTGCTGCCAGACCTTGCAAGTGTCGCATTGAATGAACAGGCCGCCTGCTTCATCGCTCGGAATGTCAGAGTCTGTCATTGACGATGATTGACCATCTCTAGACTTGCCGAGATCTGGCGGACCCGGATATTCTTGCTGGCCACACACACATCGTGTGACCTCTTCCTCCTCTGCTATATCGTCATCGAGCTCGTCTTCGAGCTTTGTGGAGTCGTCGTCATGGTTTTGACCGCGAGCACGACGTCGGGTCTGGGGAGGCTCAACCTGCACACCGCGAGGTGGCTCGTCGATTTCCTCCGAGGACAGAGAGTGGGGGGTAGCGGATTTCTGTGGCGAAGACTGCTTGTTATTAGCTCTAGTTGGCCGATCTGTGCGAGCCGACGAGACTGAGGAAGCAGAGGTGCTGGCTGCGGCCGGCACGCCGCCGGTCGGCGGCTGGGTGGTACGAGCCCGCGACGAGCGACGCGGCGACATCGATCCCGCGGCGGGTGTGTGATGTGGCATGCGATGCAATGGAGCAGGATCGGCCTGAGTCCGAGTCCTGGTGTGGAGGCGTTGAGGATCGGTTGGAGAGGGTACAGATGCGTAACCTGCTGCGACCGCGAACCGTGATGACGTTCCGTCGCAGTTGATGGCACGCAGCAGGAGGGCGGTTCGATGGGCAGATCAATGGCAGAGGGTATGCCTCAACACGATGGCTTCGGGCTGGCGCAGGCAGCTGGCGTGTGGTGGTGCGGAGAAGGCAGTTTGAAAATGAGGAGAACTGCGGGCCAAAAGCTTCGCGAGCTCAGAGGGCGACGACGGGATGGATTGACGATGTAGTGAGGGTGCTGAGAGATGCTCAGAGCATAGTACGGGCTTCGCCAGGACTGTCTAGCATGAAGCTGGCGCAATGGCGTGTCGGGAGGGGAGCTGGCGGCGAGGAGGAGGAAAGAAAGTCATTTCGAGTCCAGCCAGAGGGGCGCAAGTCTGCAAGACGACGCGAAAGGCGGGTACGGTTCCCTGCTACGGCCGGGCACAACGACCAGTTGCGCACGTGACCAAGGCCGCCCTCGGCCTCACCCAGGAATGCGCTCGCGGGCGTGAGTCGGCCCGCCGGACGGAGGGCGAGAATGAGGAGGGGAGGCGGCATTTTGGCCGACACAGAGAGCAGCGGCGGGCGTCGAGGGCAGAAGCAAAGAGGTGTTTGAGTTCATGGTCAAGGCATCGTGTGGCAGCGAGCGAAGGGCAATTCGCGCTAAGCAGTGGCCGACGCAATGGGACTAGCGCCGAGATGGTGCGTGAGGGGTTTTCGTCGTGGTTCGCGCTCCCTCACAATGGACCGGCACAGTCACCCTCATGCCATCTCTCATGCCATTCTGGCCATGTGTTTGAATCTGTGGCACTGCGGCACTCTGTGCAGCTGCCGTGCGTGGTTGGCCACGTCTCCTCGAGCCTGCTCTTGACTGGTGCGTACGCAAATTATTCTCATTTGAATTAGAGCTACCAACTACATGGATGGTTCTGGTCACGTTGCCATTATCTCACCCGTACGTCTCCTCACACCTTGATCGCCGGTCCCTTGTGCGTCCCTGGCGTTGGCGCGCCGTTGTTCTCCATCGAAGAAACCTTCTCCGTCATGCCATTTGCAGCCCGCAGGCTCCCGTCCTTAGCCATGCCATTGTGTGTGCCATTGAACCGGAGTCCAGAGATGCCTGGATAGCCCTTGACACCAGTGGCCTTCTCGAGCCGGGATGCAAGGTCCTCGGACACCTCACGGAAGATTCCAATCTGGCGCTTGATGATCTCGTTGTCGGTGCAGTTGGCCATGTGTCCGGAGACGTTGCCGACAAAACGCTCCTTCGCACCGTCGTCAAAGACCCTCTCCCATAGAGCGCGTGGAGCATTGAAGTCCTCGGGCCTGATCTCTGACAGGAAAGTGACAGCCTCACCGGTGAAGTGCCCGTGCGTCTTGTCGAGGTCAATAGCCCGGTTGCGGAAAGAAACGGGCTCGATGGAAGAGAGGTAGTTGGGTCGTGAGCCCTGGTTGTAGAACGCCATGCTTCCCGCACGCTGGAAGTTTGCAACTTTGTACGGGGTCCGCGGGGCGTTCACTGGAAGCTGCTGGTAGTTCACACCCACGCGATGACGGTGCGTATCGGGATAAGAAAAAAGGCGACTCTGAAGGACAGGATCGGCTGAAGGCTCGATGCCTGGAACTAGGTGGGCTGGGTTGAATGTTACTTGCTCGATCTCGGCGAAGTAGTTTTTCACGTTCTCATTGAGGAAAATCTCTCCGACCTTGCGCAGAGGGAACTGCTTCTGCGGCCATATGTGGGTCAGATCAAAAACATTGATCTTCTGCCTCTCCCATAGGTCCTCGGCCTCCTTTGCTGTCATAGTCTGGACGGATACGTCCCATCCGGGGAAGTCGCCGTGTTCAATGGCAAAGAACAGGTCTTTCTGGGAATAGTCTGGAGACTTGGACGCTGAGTCGGCCTGGGTGATGAACTTGATGCCCTGCTTCGACTTGAAGTGGAACTGTGTATAAACCCACTCTCCCTCCTTGTTGATGAGCTTGAATGTGTGGCCACTATATCCGTTCATGAAGCGGTAGCCATCAGGAATGCCGCGGTCACCCATGAGGATCATGACTTGGTGGATGGACTCGGGATTCTGCGACAGGTAGTCCCAGAACATGGTCGAGTCGTCAGCATGGGTCAAGTTAGTGGCCGGGTCACGCTTCTGGGTGTGGATGAAGTGTGGGAACTTGGCCGGATCTCTCAAGAAGAACACTGGGGTGTTGTTTGCCACCATGTCCCAGTTGCCCTCGTCCGTGCGAAACTTGATTGAGAAGCCTCGCGGATCGCGAGCACAATCGTGTGAGCCAGACTCGCCGCCGACGGTGGAGAATCGAATGGTGATGGGACACTCCTTGCCCTCCTGAAACAGATCTGCCATGGATAGATCCTCCAGGCCGTTTGTGGTCTTGTAGTGGCCGTGGGCGCCGCTGCCCTTTGCGTGGACGACGCGTTCAGGGATTCTTTCGCGATCGAAATGGGACAGTAGGTCGATCAAATGAAAGTCTTGTAGAAGGAGGGGCCCATTGTCACCGGCTCGCTGCGATTCGTAGGGATGTGGGTAAGGGGCGCCATTGCTGGTGCAGTAGAGCGTGTCTTGGGCCTTCGCATCGCGGTCTTCGACGTAGTCGCGGTACAAGCTATCATTCTGCCTGGCTTCGACGGTGTTGGCCGCCATGGTGTGCAATTAGGGTGGGCGATGGCCTGGAGTGCAATGTTTGGTCTTTAATACGGCGTATGTAGGACCGAGTAGAGAATGCTAGACAGGTACAGCTTCTCGAAAGCGGCTCATCGTCAGGGCGACAGCAGGTTTGGATTTCTTATACTTCCCCTTCAGCGTCGAGAACCGGCGTAATTGGCATGGAATGATTGGCTCTAGCGGGCGTTGTAGTGGACTTGGCCACTCGATGGCGCTGCAGAAGTCGCTGTCGATGACGCAGTGCCTTGGTGTTTGCCCCGCAATGCAGCTTATTACAGAAACCCCCTGGCCAGACAACAACATTGCTGATCCGCTTCCCAATATCGATCAGAAACAGCATCACAGCCGCCCGAACTCCACCTTTCCCGCGGCCTCGTCGGTAGAGTCTCCTCTGCAATTGGCTGTGGGGGTTGGGGTTCACGTCGCGTTTTCCCCTTTATAGCACCTATTCCGCTAGTTCATCGCCAGGAGGAAACTTTTGTTTAAACAGCATCATAGACTACCTTGGTGCAGTGTGCCGATATCGATGATTGTAAGAACAGTCCCCACTCGAAAAATGTCCCTCCATCACGCGCCAGAGCGAAAGGACATGGCGTCTCCCTATGTTTGTCCTAAATCTATGACGAAAACGCAATCACTCCATTCCCTGGTCTTTCTTGCCACCTGAGGCTAGGGGTGTTGTCTGTCCACGCCATTGCCAGGCAGCGGTGCACTATATAGTCAAGGGTGGCGGATACATTTGTCCAGCGGGTGGAAACGTTATTTCGCAGTTCTTATGACTTTAAATGAGTAGACAAAAAGACCATAGCTTGTTTGGCTATACTATCTCTCCTCTTGGTATTCCTTCAATCTACAACCCATGTTAAAGCTTTATTATAGACCAGGACGAATTAGGCAATTGCGCACGTGAGATTTACCATGTACTCCGGAAAAGGCACAATACCCTCAAGCTATCTCTCGTCAATATTGAGTCATTAATTAAGTATTATGTGTGTGATGTGGACAGGAAGGCAATTTTCATATCGAATCTTTCTCCAACTCCTGAAAAATTCCAATAGCATCCCCGCGCGTCCAAACAGCGGCTGGCCCACAATCCACGTTAGGTAGTAAATCTTTCACCCCCCAATTTATATGAGTAGCTGGCCAGTGCCTGTATGACCAAGCAATATATATTACAGAGAACAAAAAGGAAGGCTAAGACGAGAACGGAACAGCTTGCTCAAGATGCGTTTTCAGTTTCCTACCGCATTCTCCCATTATCACAGACAAATGTAAATTCACTCATTGAAAGGGCAACATCTGAGTCAAGTACGGAAAACTTTCTCATGATGTTATTTCATTTTCAAAAGAAGTGTCCGCGTATTTCGTATCCGCCAAGGGCATTGGGGTGAAGGCCCTTATAGGCTGCTGGACAGGCTTCAGGTTCGCTCGTAGTGAAAGTTAGGACTTAGATCTCTGCACAACCCTGCCCAGCCCCAGTGAATATTCAGCCAACCATTGGATCTAGCAACAATATTGTGACGTGCAATAGCGTCTGTGGAGCTTTCAACCATGTATGACGTGCAGAGAGGGTAACGCTGGTACAGATGAAGCTTGAACTAACTCTTCGACAGCCTCTTTGGCACTGACATAGCAGTGAGAAGTCCTAGAGACTGGGAAGGCGTATCGGTACCGGTTAAGGGCCGGCTGCGGCAATGGGGACAAGTCAGAGTGGGGTGCTGCAGGCGTGGTGGTTGGGCGAGCATGAGCTGACAGTCTGCCGACGTTGAGGGTCACGGAAGAATTCCACCAACACGAAGGGGGCCATTGGTGGTGGATAAAAGGGCAGTATTCCGTGCATATCGAGATGAGTACGGCTGCACGATTGTTCCCGGGGTTATGGGAATTCTGAAGTGCAGTTGGGCGTTGTCCAAATGCAGCCAATGAGCGCATCCGAGCGCCGAGCATTTTCGAAATTCAAGACCGTGCTCGCACTTGATTGGTTCGACGAGCTACCAACCAAGCATATCTCGACGTCGACCGTCTGCATTCACAATAGATTCGGACGCATATCGACGCCCAGCCGGCCACGTCTCTTCCCCAAGACGGCCCGCCCCAAATCGCCCAGCAGCCTCTTCGGGCTAGAGACACGGAGCGTTGCAAGGCTGCGCCCCACACATGCAGTGGTTCGTATGGATCTCCGGGCTACCCCGCGAACGACTCGAGCAGGACTCCAGCGACTCACTCGTCGATTCTGCACGCCATCCGCCACATATCGATACTAGGAAAAAGAATCTGGCTCTGCGCACCACAGGGCGAGTCTAGAGCCGCACTTTGGACACATTTGAACCCCGATTCTGCGTTGAGGCTCTGGGCGGGACGGCATCGTCTTGAAACCTTCCCCGCACTTCACCCCACACCAGCCCAACGTGAAGGCAACCGGCAAAACACAGCACGCGTGACGCAAGGACAGCTCTGAAGCGCGGCCGAAGGGTACGCTCTCTTATGTACCTGCGAGCTCGCAGAACCGTGGCAGTTTTGCGTCTCGTCCCTCCGCGCCTCCCACGTCCTCCCCCCGTGCGTTCGCGGAAACATCGCCAGCAGATGCGGGTTCTCGACGTCTGCTCTTGCTCGCACATCTCCGAGACCCATCTCAACCGCCCAGCATGAGCTCCACACACTGTCTGGCGGGCTCTCTCCGACCGCGGGGCAGCGTCTGCGCAACCTCCAGCGTGCGGCTCTTCGCCTCGGCCTTCGCTTTCCGGGCCACCCCCATAGTTCACCAGCAATACAATACCGGGCGCCTCAAGCCACAGCGGCCTGCAAGCTCCCGGAGCCTGGCCCGCCCTAGGCCGTTGCACCTGCAGAGGCGTGTCCCGTACACCACCACCGCCGTCGCTCGATATGCATCCCTTGCAGCGGACCCGCATGACGAGGAGATCCCGACCACCCCACCCTTCACCGCTGGGCCCTATTCGACCCTTACCATTGGTATCCCAACCGAAAGCTATCCGGGGGAGCGCCGAGTTGCCATAAGCCCCCAGAATGTGCAGCAGCTACTGAAGAAAGGCTTCTCTCGCGTCTTGATCGAGCGAGGAGCCGGTATGGAAGCCCAATTCACAGATGAGGCGTATGAGCAGGCCGGTGCCAAGACTGTTGACCGTAGAAGCGTCTTCTCTGAAGCCGATATCCTGCTCAAGGTTCGAGCCCTCAGCATTGACGGGCCGGATAGCGAGGTGGATGCTATCCGCGAGGGTGCTACTGTGATTTCCATGCTTTACCCTATGCAGAATAGGCCTACTATAGATAGAATCTCTTCCCGAAAGGCTACTTCTTTCGCTATGGACATGGTGCCACGAATTTCTCGTGCTCAAGTATTTGACGCCTTGAGGTATGCTACATCCATCTCCCAGTCCAGCGGATACAGCTAACGTGCCGTGAAGCTCGATGGCCAACATTGCCGGCTACAAGGCAGTGTTGGAAGCTTCGAACCACTTTGGCCGTTTCCTCACTGGCCAGGTCACGGCCGCCGGAAAGGTAAAAGCTATGACTAGATATAGAAAGGGTAGCTGACTCCATCCTAGATCCCTCCTTGCAAAGTTCTCGTCATCGGAGCCGGCGTGGCAGGCTTGAGTGCTATTGCAACAGTATGCAAAGTAGATTCCTAGTATTAGCCTTGTGGCTGACGGAATATGACAGGCTCGTCGCATGGGGGCAATCGTACGTGGTTTCGACACTCGTCCAGCTGTTCGAGAGCAAGTGCAGTCCCTGGGTGCAGAGTTCATTGAAGTGGATATTGAAGAGGATGGTTCTGGGGCTGGAGGATATGCCAAAGTCATGTCGAAGGAGTTCATCGAGGCGGAAATGAAGCTATTTTACGAGCAGTGTCGCGAGGTCGACATTGTCATCACTACAGCTTTGATTCCCGGGAAACCTGCACCCAAGTTAATTACTAAAGCGGTAAGAAACATCCGTGTCCCCCCCCCCTCAGCTAAATACTAATAACAAGTCAGATGCTTGGTGCCATGAAACCTGGATCCGTCATTGTGGATCTTGCTGCCGAAGCAGGGGGTAACTGTGAAGCGACTATACCTGGAGAGCTCGCAAAGTACCGCGGCGTAACAGTCATCGGTAAGCTGGAGACCCTTTTCCAGGTTACGCCCACTGACCATGAGATTAGGGTACACTGACCTTCCTTCGAGATTGCCAACTCAGTCATCTACTCTCTACGGGAACAACATCACCAAATTTCTGCTATCGCTTGTGCCTGCGAGCAAGCAGGAGAAGTACTTTGACGTCGATTTGAAAGATGAAGTGACCCGAGGAGCCATTGTCACCTACAATGGCCAAATCCTTCCTACTGCCCCCCGTCCGGCCCCACCACCTGCGCCAGCCAAGAAGCTTCCATCGATGGCCGAACAAGCCGCTAGTATTGTTTCACTCACTCCCTGGCAGCAGGAGACCCGCGAAGTTGCTGGTGTCACCGCTGCAATGTCAACAGCACTTGCCCTTGGCAAATATACCAGGTAAGAGTACCTTCCATAGTACGATTTGAATAACTAACTCGAGGAGCCCACTATTCATGGGGAACGCGTTCACATTCGCCCTAGCAAGTCTTATCGGTTACCGAGTAGTATGGGGTGTTGCTCCGGCTCTACACTCCCCACTCATGAGTGTAACAAATGCCATCTCTGGAATGGTTGGCATCGGAGGTCTATTCGTGATGGGCGGTGGATACTTTCCGGAAACTATTCCTCAAACACTAGGCGCATTATCCGTTCTTCTGGCTTTTGTCAATATCTCAGGGGGATTTGTTATCACTAAACGTATGCTGGATATGTTTAGACGACCGACGGATCCTGCCGAATACCCTTGGCTATACGCAATCCCAGCCGTGCTTTTCGGAGGTGGTTACGTTGCCGCTGTAAGCACAGGTATGGCTGGTCTCGTTCAGGCCGGCTATCTCGTCAGCAGTGTTCTTTGTGTGGCTTCATTATCCGGACTTGGATCCCAAGCAACAGCCCGACGTGGAAATCTGTTCGGCATTCTTGGTGTGTTTTCTGGACTTTTGGCTTCTCTTGCCGCTGTTGGTTTCAGCCCTGATGTGCTCGTCCAATTCGGTGGTCTTGCTACGCTCGGGACTGTCGCTGGAATGGTCATCGGTCGAAGGATCACGCCCACTTCTCTTCCGCAAACAGTGGCTGCTCTGCACTCTGTGGTAGGCCTTGCAGCGGTGCTCACTAGTATTGGAAGTGTTTTGGGTCACACTGGCGATCTCTCCACGCTCCATATGGTCAGTGCATACCTGGGAGTTCTCATCGGCGGTGTAACATTCACGGGAAGTATTGTCGCATTCCTCAAACTCGCATCTAAGATGTCATCCAAGCCTATTGTGCTCCCCGGTCGTCATCTTATCAATATCTCTCTCTTGACAGCAAACATGGGCACAATGGGCTATTTCTTGACTGCTGCGTCTGGAGCTCCTCTGATTGGTGCTGCCTGCCTCACCGCGAATGCTGCGCTTAGTTTCGTCAAGGGATATACCACAACTGCAGCTATCGGAGGTGCTGACATGCCAGTTGTCATTACTGTCCTGAACGCTTATTCTGGATTTGCATTGGTGGCCGAAGGCTTCATGTTGGACAACTCTTTACTTACCACAGTTGGGGCTCTCATTGGGGTTTCTGGTTCCATTCTTTCCTACATTATGTGTGTAGCTATGAACCGGTCTCTCACTAATGTCTTGTTTGGCGGAATAACAGCCACCCCACAAGAGCAGACAGCCATAGTAGGGGAAATTACCAAGACGACTGCGGAAGAAACGGCGGAAGCATTAGCAAATGCAGAGAATGTCATCATCGTAAGCTCTTTTTTTTTCTCTGTCCTCAATTCCGCTTTGTATACTAAACCCGCTCTCTAGGTTGTTGGATATGGAATGGCTGTCGCCAAAGCCCAATACGCAATTTCTGAGTTTGTCAAACACCTGCGATCAAAGGGCATCAACGTCCGATTCGCAATCCACCCCGTCGCAGGCCGCATGCCTGGACAGTGTAATGTCCTTCTAGCCGAAGCCTCTGTTCCCTATGACATTGTCCTGGAAATGGACGAAATCAACGACGACTTTGGTGATACCGATGTTACATTGGTCATTGGCGCTAATGATACGGTGAACCCGATTGCGATGGAGCCCGGGTCTGCTATTGCCGGTATGCCAGTGTTACATGCTTGGAAGAGTAAACATGTAGTCATTATGAAGCGAGGAATGGCAAGTGGGTATGCGGATGTGCCAAATCCGATGTTTTATATGGACAACGCAAAGATGTTATTTGGAGATGCTAATGATAGTTGTAATGCTATCAAACGCGCACTAGAGGAGAAAAAGTGAGCGGGATCAAAAAGAGTTACTCGTTTCCATAAACCTCGAGCTGGTGGAAGCGGAAGTACTTTGCATGGCAAGATTGATGCTTGCAGCAGTTTTCTAGATTTAAGTAGGCTAGCAAGATGATAGTGATTTTAAGAGTTTTGTTTTCTACAGATTTAGTATTTGTTTTAACTGCGTGAAGTCTTTTGCGACCTTGTGGGACAGAACGATTATTTCTTCTCTCTCCCCCTTTCACCCGAACCGTTCAGAAGTAGAAAAGACAAGACAAAAAGGCCCTTTTTGCAATCAGCTTCTCTTCGCGCCTTTTTCTTTTCGCGAACATGTCATCGCGACATAATTTTACTAATTCTTTTCTCCCAAAAGGGATAGTATTTCACAAGAGCCTCATTATTTCATACAGGATCGTGGGATTGTGTTAATTATGAGATGGCCAAGATTGGTGTGTACTTAATGACGGGTATTTTGTTTCTTAGGTGTCACTGGGTTTGATTTCTTGGTGATAGACCGAAGCTTCCCTTACTCTCTTGCTTTGGTGGGAGGAAATAAATCTTGACGTGTTAGGCCTAATCAACCATGGTCTTCTTCTAATGTTTGATTGCTTGAATATGCAGGCAAGGATGGGGGAGAGGCATGAGTGCGCTAGGCAATATGCCGTTAGCTCATAGGATCACTCCGGATTTTGTTCCTAAACCCTGTATAAATCACTCCATCCTATTATTCAATGCCTCGTTGATCATCGATGCATCATGCCCCGCAGTTGCCTAGCCGGTGGCCTACTTCTGCGCCTTATTCATGCATGGATTCTGCAAAGTATGCCTCTCTTCCATCTTGGCCAGCCAATGGGTGGGCTCTAGTCTGACCGGAAGTGCACAACACATCGTTGCCTGAATGGCATGTGTTGATAAGAGGGCTTGCCGCGAAAGGGTATCTTTCTATCCCGCTTTATCTTGCGTGAATTCTTCGGATTCTATCTTTCACCATGAGCGCCCACAGTGAGCGAGGAGATTTCGATGTCAAAAGCATCTCGAGCTCTATGTCAGATGGGGGAGCCATTGGCCAAAATGGAATTCCATCGATTACGTTGATCGGAAAGGACACCAAAAGCGAGCTGACCACAGTCGGGATGATGTGCGACATTAAGAACTTATGGGAAGGGAAACAGGTTAGCTAACGGTTTCGATGAATTGATGCATAAGCGCCCTAACAGCTCCCAGAAGTGTAGATGCTGCGTGAATTGGGTAGAGGAGTACCCAGAAGACGTCCAGCCGAACCCTGAACAGACCGAAGTGGTCCAGCAGTATGCCCTCATCGTTCGCAACAAAAAGGGCCATGGCTCGAACGATAAAGCGATGATGGTGAATTCAATCGTGGTCCAGAGTCCCTTGCTGAAACCCCTGCTAGAGGAGGTTTTTGAAGGATATGCTGGAATTACAGCAACTCTGAAGAAGGTGACCTTTTCCACCCCATTCGCACCATTCTTCTACCGCTGGGGCAAGTTCAAAAAAGCCGTCGAGGATGTAGAAGACGAAGCGACTCGTGGTCACGCAAACCTCCTTTACGATGTGCTCTTTCATGAGCTTGACGAAACCATCAGCACCTATCAAGATCTTCTGAGTCATGGCGTGATAACATACAAATACCTTTGGACGTTGTACAAACCAGGAGATCTTCTTCTGTGTGACATGAAAGGAGAAGAGATGATGATGAAGCTTCAAAGTTCCGAGATGGTATCTGGAGGCTTTTGTCTCAATGCCAAATACGTCGATTACAACGGAGCTTGTTTCGGTTACGCTTCGTTTCCTATCACCATTTATCCGTTCGAGGGCACTAAAGCTATTACTGATTTGGATGCGTACCCAATCCAATTCAATAGTGATTCGGCCGTAATTGAGCACAGACTTGCTGTAAGAGGGAAGAAATTCGAGGAGCTTCAGGGTTGTTACTACAAAATGTACAAAGGCTTTGCCGAACTCATCACCCCCAATTTTGGTGAACGGACTGCCGTCTCACGATACCGAACGGTCTGTATATCTGATTGGCGTTGATGCGCGCATAAAGCTGAACCAATCTAGGTCGATGGCCGCATTATCGTCCACGCCGAAATGTACAATCGGTACAATCTCGGCGAAGTCATTCCCCTTGAACCTCTCGAGTTTACGTCATTTGCACCCTTACTACCTGCTGATGCGGAGCCGAATCACGAACATCGATATCATGGTGGAATCAAATCAGCACACAGGCCACCAATGCCATCACCCCCGCTTCCGCCGCCTCCGCCGCCGCCTGGCTACATACCTACAATCATGTTCCCTATGCACACACCCCTGCCTCCGCAGCCGATGCTACAGGACCAAGGTAAGCCTGTCAGACACGGACCTCTTACCCAATATCGCTATTCTTCCTCAATGCTGATCGTATTCAGAACCGCAAGTTCTCTCAGAGGAGTTCTACCCACTTTGCACACCCATCATCCGAGGCTACTCTCTGAAGACTAAGAATTGGGGTGGGCGTTCCTCATCCCTTTTTTTTGGTAAATGAATACTGATGTGGAACAGCAAAGTTCAACGTGGATAATGTGCAGGAAATTGTATGGGATGATCGTGCCTTTGATAATCTTGTTCTTCCTCCTGGCTATAAAGACCTCATTTTGTCATTCACGAAAAATCAAAATATCAATGACGGAATCGTGGGCGACGTTATTGAGGGCAAAGGTATGATGATGTTTGGTGTTGGTCGTCAATATAACTAAAATAGAAGACAGGCCAGGGAATCGTGATGCTTCTCAATGGAGAACCAGGTGTCGGTAAGACGTTAACGGCAGAGTCAGGTGGGTTCTTCTTTACCCTTTCCTGGTAATTGTTATTTGAACCGCATGGGCTGATGCATATCTTAAAATAGTCGCCGAGGTTCTGAAGAAGCCACTGTACTCAATGAGCGCCGCCCAGCTGGGTATTGACTCTGGAGAAGTCGAACAGACGCTTGGCGATATTCTTGAGATGTGCACAGCATGGAAAAGCGTACTTCTATTGGATGAGACAGAAGTGTTCCTGGAGCAACGTACCATTGACGGCCTCGAGAGGAATAAGCTCGTGTCTAGTACGTGTCCCAAATTGAGAACGTGTTAACCAAATTGAGGCCACTGACAACGTGTAGTCTTCCTACGCATGCTTGAATACTACCGCGGGGTACTCTTCCTGACGACCAATCGCGTTGCGGTACTCGACAAAGCGCTCGAGTCCCGCATTCACCTCAAGATCTCGTATCCCGAGCTTGACCGAGAGGCCCGAGTACGAGTGTGGCGGAATCTGATTGACATGCTACCCCCATCCAGCATCGCTCTGGATTTGTCAGATGTAGAATTGCTCGCCCAAAAGAAGATGAACGGGCGAGAAATTAAGAATGTGATCAAGGCGGCACAGTTGCTTGCTAGCGGGCAAGAGAAGGCGCTGGACATGGAGCACATCGATACGGTACTGAGAATTACCCAGATTGGAGGAAGCTTTGGAGCCCAGGCGTGAGGCGGAGTCGAGTCTGGAGGCGAGATCCTGCGGGTGGGTTAATGTACTTTCATATGGCGAGAAATTGAATAAGAGAGACGCTTAGTGATGTTGCTGTTACTTTATACTTTGCCGGATTCCTCAAAATTGAGAGCAAGGGCAGTGTGTGGTCCAGACTGCCCCTGCGAGGCCGTCGGAAGCGGCCAGCCCGCATCTTGCCGTGGCATATTACCCAGAGCCTCGCAAATAAACCGCCGTTGCCAAGGCACGAAATTGTCGCATAAATTACAGCAATGCAGTCTCGACCTCGTTCTGTAAGCGCACGTTTCCCGGATGTCGGATCTCTCGCTGAAGTGCCCACCTGGCCGTGTGCCATTGTGGCCACTTGTCACCTGACCTTGTATATTTCACGGCGGTACCGTCATCTATCCAGCACGCCAAGCGTTATTTTTGGAACGACACTAGGGCACGCCGCATGCGAGGCTCTTTGTGGGGAACGTCAATTAACGTTTAGGGCGAAGCTTTTCGTATTTGCACTCTAGGGCTTTGTATCCGTGATGGCAGTTTGCGCAGCTAGGCGGTCGATGGCGGCGTCTATCGCGTCGGCGGTCCCTGAGACGATCATCGGATCGGCCGTGGGTATAGTGATTATCAGTCGTTCTCTGGTTGAGGGCTCGTATTTGGTCACGGTGTGCCTCGTCTGGAGCGTTCATGGCAATCTACATTTTCTGCGGCCCTATGCACACAGAGCCGAGAGGAAGACGCCCAGGTCCCAGAGCACCGTATTTATTGCCAGCAAGATATTTTTAGAGAGGAGCTAGCTGGATGAGGTATTCGTGATAGTTCGTACTGCTATGGCGAGGGCGAAATGGCGAAGTGGCCAGATGGATACTATCATACCACACGAGGAGACGAGACTCAACGCAGCCGTGAAGGGTCCCGGGACGGTGTAGATTGATTGCATCTTCAAATTGGGTATGGGAAATTGAGATGATGGGCTCGGCAATGTGCTATGTATAAGTACTGCTTCAATCTCCTTTGCAAAACATCATCATCGACCATCATCTCCAGCTCTTCAACTCCAGTTCCCAAATCCCTTTCCCCAATCCAATTCCTACTTCCCAACGCCAAAATGCACTCCAAGTTTGCTGCTCTCCTCC
The DNA here is from genome assembly GCA_013620735.1 of Clavariopsis aquatica. Lineage (NCBI taxonomy): Eukaryota > Fungi > Ascomycota > Dothideomycetes > Pleosporales > Clavariopsis > Clavariopsis aquatica. The sequence continues at coordinate 4,309 of JAAZQE010000502.1, read as the reverse complement.
TCCCGGTCCTGGCCGCGGCCAACCCACTCCCCCAAGCTAGTGCTCCAGACCCAAGCCAGATCACTATTGTCGATAGCTCCTACTCTGGAAATGGATGCCCCCAGGGCTCCGTGTCTACATCGACATCTACGGACAAGACTGTAAGAAGCGATTCTAGCAACTCATCCGCCACTGCCCCCGTAATCATTCCTCAGATACAGCGCACTCCTCTCCCCACAAATCCTACGCAATAAAACATTGGAAAAACACTACATCAATACAAATGCTAATTGGAAATTTAGGTCATCACATACGGTTTCGACCAGTTCCAGACCTACATTGGCCCCAACACCAAGCCCGCCGACCACTCCAAGAACTGCCAATTGCACATGAACCTCAAGTACCCAGGAGGCTTCCAGTACGCCGTTGTTGATGCTACCTACCACGGCTTTGCCCGCATGGATGCTGGTGTGACCGGTACCTTCCTTACAACCTACTACTTCTCCCAGGATGCTGGAAAGACTGTAATTGTCCCCTCCCTATCCTCCCTAGTTTCAACTAGGTGATGTAACGAATGAGCTAACTATACAAAGTCCACCACTCGCATGACTGCCACTGGCGGCGGCGCCCTCCTACAGGGTCAAGTCTACACCAAGAGCGACACCATCGAGACCACGGCAACCGTCTGGTCGCCTTGCGGCACCAACGGTATCCTGAACGTCAACAACCGACTCTCTCTTACATCTTCTTCTTCGACCGCCTCAGGAGAGCTCTCCAACGACGATGCTACCGTCGCTTTCACGCACCAGCTGCACGTGAGCTGGAGGCCTTGCACACCCGGGTACGTCAATTCTACTATTGGGGGCTGTATTAATAATACATGGGGACGGGTCCGGCTTGCATGGAGAAAGTGTGAATACTAACGTTGAGCAGAAAGGGTGGAGACAGTGGCAATGGTGGAGGTGTTGTGATTGGCCCCGGTAACCCCAGCGCGGATCTCGAGTTTGAGTAGGAAAAGTTTCACAAGGGGGAAAGAGCTGGACTGGAAGGTTTCCTTAGTTTGCAAATGCAAAGGTGAATTGGGAGGGGGAATGGAAAGTGGAGAGTATGGTTGTAAATAGGATGTTCTGGACAATGAATCTATTATTTGACTTTTACCTTTTCTCTGAATGGTTGGCGTGAATTGTGGGATGGGGAAATTGGTTAGGGCCTTTGGGCTATGGATGATGGCATCGTATCCGGCATCAGGCCCGACTTCATGCACTGTTTTCTTGACTCCGCGAACACAATGCATACTACTCGGAGTGATAACTGCGAACATCCCTCGATAGCTCAACTTACTACTTAATGCCCAACAAATGCGTTACCCATAAACACCCTGTCCCAGCTATCTGTATCATCACGATACCTATGCCAAGTGGTGCAAGCAGTGCAAGCAGTGATGAATGAAACGAGGACAGTGTGCGCTAGATAGAAACCAAGCAGTGGTAGAAAGTACCACATACGAGTGAGTTTACCACTATGAGTGGCGAGCATCCGAACAGGCAACTTCAGTATCATCCCCAAACGCGTGCTCAATGACGTCTGGATAAGGTAAAACGGAGAGTGAGCGAGGCATCACGCAGACGCTCCCCCCTCCCCCTCGCCGAAACAGCGCCGCAGCTATCGACCCGGGATCTACACCCTGCATGCAGCATGCAGCGAACGACTGCAGTAGCAGCATTCACGCCAACGCTACCAAACCTAAGGGGTCAGCCAATAGCCTTTCCCTCCCTCATATGGGTAGCGGAAAGGCGGAGCCAATGGGAGCCGCTGCTGTATCGAATAGATGGCGGATTTATAGCTATATATATCTGGGTACGAGTATTGCCAGGGTTCCGGGTGGTAGAAGGGGTGGAAGGACGGTACTGCACACTGACTGCCAGGGGGTGGAAAGGCGGTACGGATATTGGGCAGGGTACAGAGTGGCGGTGATTTGGAATACAAAGATGGGTGTGATCGTGGGTCAATAATATGCAGGTACCCTGGTGTTGTGACCTGGACTTGGTCGATGTTATGGATGAGGCCGACTTCGTTGGGCTGGAAAACGTATCGTGTCGGGCCGCCGAGTGTTATCTGAGTCTTCGCTTGGTGTATAATCAAGTCAGTCTGATTAAGGAGAGGAAAGAAAATAATCCCCTCTCCTTCCCCCCCAGGAGGGGAACCCATGTCACATGTGATCCGAACAAATATGATCAGATACCCAATGTTTGTCGCAAAATACTGAGTACCAGATACCCCCGAACATGCCTCACGCCACACACCCATGCCCATGCAACCCCCCCATATAGAACCCCTTGTACACCCGAGCGCTCCCAACCTCATACACTTAGGAAATGCAAACAATGGCAACAACAACAGGAAATCCAAATATTACACTGGTCGTACACAAAGTTTCCCATCCCAAACAGACCGAAATTTTAATGCTCATCACCTAGGGGGCGACTGCCGCCTGGTCTGGAGTGATCTTAGCACATCCAACCACCCACCGTCATCATCATCATCTTCTTCATCTCCTATAGATGCCACAAGAAATATCAGGGAACCGAAATTGTATTAACATGTGGTGGCCACCATGTACTTACCGTTGTAGGCTGCCAAATTAGAGGATGGGCCAGTTCCTTGGACAGTGATCGGGTTGCTGTCTACAGCATGAACACTCGCTCCTCCGGAAGCTGACGATACCGGGGGATCGGAACTCGAATTGCGGATGCGTATTAAGGTGATGCGAATCCGATAGGTGCCGGCCTGGCGGATAATGAGCTCGGGGAAGCGCATATAGCCCACACCGCGTGGGTGGGACATCTCCATTGAGCTGATGGACCCATCGGCTTCGTCATCGGCAAAGGGGTGGATCGAGTCAAAGCGACGGCCCGTGAGCAGTGTGTTGAGGACATTGGGGTCTCTTGATCCTGGCCAATTGGAGTCACGCACCAGCGTGGCAACAGCAACCAGATTGGTCGAGTCTGTGATGGCATCATTGAGATGGTCGTCCAGGATCCGTAAGCGGACAATGATGTTCCCGCCAAGATTCTGTCCAGCATAGGCGGTTGACGGGGGTTGGACTAGGATGTCCATTGCGTAGCGGATGCCCTCTGGAGATGCGGAACTATGGCCTGACCTTGATCGTCCTTGAGTGCGGCTGGAGTGATTTCTTCGTGCGGACCCGTTCCCTAGCGTCCGTGGTCTTGCAACGTCGGCCATTGAACTGTGGTTTTCTGGGGATGAATGGTCTCCGTTGGTGACTCTGCTGGTGACTCCGTTGGTAACTTGGTGGGCAGCTCCGTTGGTTTCTCCGTTGGTGGTGGTGGCGGTGGTGGTAGTAGTAGTAGCAGTGGTAGCAGTAGTGATACTGGCGCTGCCGTTGACTTGGTCGTTGAGTAGTCGGGCAAGGCGCGAAGATCGTCGGAGGTCTGTGCGGCTAGTGGTGCGTGAGATGGTAGTGCGGGAGTTGGATCTGCTTCCTCTGGAAGAGGTTCCTCTCCTCGAAGTGCTCCGGGCAGGGTTCGAATTTCTACCTCGTCCGCGGCCCCTTTGCATCTGATGAAGGATAAACCTGGAGAGACTTAGTGAGGTTTCAATGGGGGATATGCCGGGCAATGCTCAGCTCTAGCTGTAATGCCGAACGGGAGAAGGAAACGGTGAAATCAGGCAAAAGAATGTAGGCTGAGAAACACATGGAGAGACAAACGCCAGATGCACGTTGGACAGGCTCCCAAAGTACATATACCTGCAGCCATAGGGCTCCAAGATTGGCGGGGCGTTGGATGCAGAGATATAGGAAATTGAGCTCAAGCCACGAGTCAGCCCGTCCGTCCTAGCACTCCCATGGTTCCTATGCTATTGCTCGTCGATGGCGACCGGCCGGCCCGCATCCAGCGCGCGCGTGTTGACATCGGGGCCTTGGAGAGGCCCTTTAATCTTATCAGCACCGCTGTGGAGGTGAGGCGCCAGACGGGCCCATAGCGGCAACATGTATAGGTGGTGAGGTGAGGTCAGAAAAACGACTGCAGGCCCGCGCGCGCCCCACACCACGGGCATGCGCTGTGACGCGGCGATCATTGTAGGGGGGCCACGATTGGAGCCCGTCAATGCGGCGGCTTAGGCTAAAGAGACGGCCTTCCGCGCATGCGGGCGCTGGAGGGACGGCGCGCGAGCAAGAGGACGCGGCGGCGGAGGAGAATAAGGCAGAGGAGCATTTGGGGGCAGCGGGTTGGGGCGTGTGGTGTTGCAGTGAGGGCATTGACGGGCATCCTGCATCCGCCAACCCAGCGGGCCATGTGGGCAGCAG
>JAAZQE010000501.1:0-21921 GCA_013620735.1 Clavariopsis aquatica | reverse complement strand
TGTTTATATTTTCTAATTTTATAAGAAACTAGATACTAATATTCTAAAGACAAGTTTATGTATAAAGTAATGGTTATAAAGAGTTTATTTATATTGGGGGCTAGTATTCATTTTATTATAGTTATTCTCTACTACATTATAGATAAAGGACCTCTATATTTAGGTTATATAAATTCTTCGTATAATATGTTTGCACGTAACAAAGAGTTTTGCATACAATGCCCTGCCTAACCTGTAACGTGTTAGGGATTCCATAAGACTTTCTCTAAGGGCTCATGTGTACACTACACCCTTTGCCAGGAGTGAAAGAGTTCTTGATTCCTATTGGTCTGATTCCTTCACTGCATCTTTCTCGGCTGTAACACTGTTTCGTTATTTTTAATCTAGAAAAAGATCTTCAATCTGCTCAGCCAAAGTGCACCTCAAAGGACCTTTGAATCGAGATTAGAACTGAAGCTTGTAATTGGAACAAATTTCACAAAGTTTGCTTGCCACTGCGAGAACCCCTTTACACTTAACCTTTTATCCTCTCACAAGAATGTTGGGTTCTGCAGATTAAACGCCCCGTGGTCGGCTATTGGCATTGGCGCACCCACCTCTATGGACATGAATAATATTTACAATAATCCAGAGTCTGAGTACTACGGCATGGCGTATTCTAGAGTCTAAGGGAGAGCTGACTAGCAATTGCTAAATCTGTCTTAGCCTCATTATTGTTTGTCCCAACACAACATGAACACACTGGCCAGTCTCATTCTGTCATCTAATAATAGCTGTTAAATTATGACCAAGGATGCCTAGGACTTGGCCGTTCGCTAATACGGATTCCTGAATAATCAGTACGGGAATATGTTCTAAACTTTGAATTGGGCTTCCATCTGGCTCTGCAGACAAAAGCAACTCAACATTCAGGCTCCAGGGCGCAGACACATATACCAGCCTGCCACCCTACAATTGCCGTTCCATAAAACTTCGGTTCACGTTCACTCATTCACGTGTAACAAGATTCGTTTTCAATGTCAATCATTTTACTTATTTTGCACCCCTTGTGCTACTCGAGGTTATTGTTTACACATCTTTTAGTTCAAATCCACTCATTTACGTCGAACTAAACTATCCTTCTACTGCGGCGGTATACCCAAGCTGGGTGTACAGATACCTACCAGACATAACACATAAAACCTTGGAACTATGGCGGACTCAAGCTCACTCGTTTCTTCATCCACCACTACCAAAACATATTCTTTTGATTCAGCCACCGTCTTCGACTCACCACAACGTAAACCTCTGAAAATCAATCCTTTTTATGCTACTTTCAATATCATCATAGCGTTTGGACTTATCGCAGCGCTTATCACAGGTTATTGCATCGGGCTCAAACTTTTTGATCTCGGCATAACCTCCATTGGCTTATACGGAACCATTCTCATTTCCGAATACCTTATTCAGCTCGGTTGCGCCTTATTCAACCGCTTCGATGTCAATCGCATCGCTAACAACCTAGCCAAAAAAAAGGCCAACACTCAGGCAGCTGGGGACTGCGAAAAGGGTGGCAACGGTACAACATCATCCGCCATCCTTAACCCTGATAGCGAGGTTTCGATTGCTGTCGTCGGCTACCGCGAAGATGAGCAAGCATGGCGTCAATGTCTCCGCAGTCTAAAGACACAGACCCTCCGCCCCAAGTGCATTATCGGTGTCGTTGATGGCAACGAGGAGCCTGATCTTAGCATGGCACAAGCTTTTGTCGACGAATTCGAATCACACAAGGCGCCACTCATCCAGTTGCCAATCCTGCTCTCGGAATTGCATCGCAAGACATACTTTGATAACGTGCCTGAGGACACTCGGTTTTTCATAACTAAAGTCTGGCACTTCTTGGTTGGTCACTATCGTCCCGGTCACGAAAAAACGTTGTCTCTGGCCTGGAAGGTAGTGATTGATCAGGTGCTAGAATGGAACGACAAGTGGGATATTGGTAGCCTCGACGCCGTCTGTTTCAGCCAACCCCACAATCATAAACGGGCTGCTATGTTCACGGCTTTTACTATGAGCATGTACGCCCTACGAACACGGGATGCTATCTTCACAACTGATTCGGACACACTCATCCAGAAAAATGGCCTTGATGAGATGCTGACTCTTCTTCGCTCTGCACCAGACATCGGCGGCGTCACGGCGGATGTTAAGATCTGGAACCGCTCCGAGTCTTTGCTCGCTCGTTTGTGCTCGGCGCGGTACTGGTTCGCATTCAATATTGAGCGAGCCTGTCAGTCATTGTGGCGCTGTGTTGGTTGTCTCTCAGGACCAATGAGCATGTACCGTACCTCCGATCTAGAGACAATTCTTGGGCAATGGAATTTGCAGACATTTGATGGCAAGCCAACCACCTTCGGCGATGACCGGCACTTAACCAACCAACTGCTAGCTCACGGCTTAAGGACACGGTATACTCATCGCACATGGTGCGACAGCGAGTCTCCGACTTCTTTCGTGCGCTGGGTTGCCCAACAGACAAGATGGAGCAAGTCTTTCTTTAGAGAGGCCTTTTGGTTCCCTGCGAGCTTTGCTTACCAATCTCCATGGATGCTCGTAGAGACAACCATACAGACATTGTACCCCTTTATTCTTATCGCCACTGCCTTCAACTTCCTCTTTCACACTTCGGCTTCTGACCACTGGCGTCCAGTAATTTGGCTTGTCACCATGTTCGGAGTAGCCTTTTTTAAGTCCGTCTTGGCCATGATCATCAGCCGAGACCCATGGCTGCTCTTCTTTAGCTTTTATGGATTCATCTATTTCTTCGGTCTCCTCCCATCAAAGGTCTACGCGTTGTTCACTATGAACCAAACTGGGTGGGGAACTTCGGCCCGCTCTTCTACCGAACGCAGGCGTGGTCAATCATTCTTGCAGCGCACATTTCACGTTGGCCACTTGGTCATTTGGTACACGGCTCTGAGCGTTGGTATCGGCTTTTTCGTCTACAAGATCTTCGGTAATCCTCTTTACTTTCTCATTGGTACCTTTGCACTCTTACCATCAACCCTCCTCTATTGGGAGCACCCCATCTCCCTACGAGGATTCGTGGACAAGCTCCGGAGTTTGTTTTCAAGAAAAAAACTTTTGTGTGAAAAGTCACCACCCTCTCCAGCTGATGAGTCCACTCCTTCGCCGGTCTTGAAATATTCAGGAAACCATTCATTCACTTCAACCCTCACCTTGATGACCAACTCTGAAGAGTGCACCAAAGAGACGAAAGTCGAGGTCGAAAAGCCCATTACTTCGAGTTCTTGAAAACCGTTCGCATTCTCTACTGCTCTGAACAATACAGACAACCTAGTTTTTTGGATCAAGATATCCTTTGGTCATGGTGGCATTAGAGTTTCTAGTTATTTCCTTTGAATGCGTTTTCCCTACATTAGGGAAGCAATAGCTTTAATATTACCAGGCAACTAATTTTAGTCGGTAGTAGTTTTCTTATAGTCTCTGATTGTCCTAGCAGGACGTAGTTAATTTATTAGGCTACGGCAAGAATATTTTTCTAGTTAGTGTACCGTTGGTATATATCCTCAATTGAACCCAGAAAAATTGAAATAAACTTAGGAACCTATTATGTTCACTGGGTCAAGTTTCTAGCATTGTAATATTATCGTAGTGGTGGCGGATATTAAATCAGGGATGGTTATGGGCGGCAATTTACATTAAATCCCAAAGCCCTTCCAATAATTGTATAAGCTAAAAGTTACTCGTTACTAATATTATAATATCTTCAAGTTACCAGAGGTAATTATATAGCAGCTTCACCATTGCCGCTCACGTCTCTGTATATACATCCGTTCCCTGTAAATTATCTTGCCAACTATACTTGCCTTGTCATATGCAATTAAAATTTAGAGCTAAATATATCACGTCTCGTCGCAAATGGTTACAATGTTTAAGCACATTACCAGCCACTTAGCTGTTAGTTCATGTCTGCAGTGGTGTTTCTTATTCCGGGAGTCATACTTCGTTTAACACGAACCGAATAGTTTAGATCTGTTGAAGCTGGTTTTCTTCGTCTCTCTTGAAACTATCCGGTTCATGTTAAAACTAGCTTCAACAGACACATGAGATACAAATCCTCACCTATACTGGGAGCATTTAAGTACACTACGGTACTGCATACCCCTAAGGTAGAGTGATAGATTATAACCCTATGTAGGGACAGGAATGAACCAGGATAGGGGGGAAGAAATTTCTATTCTCATTGATCTGCTTGCCTCGAGGAGGGCGAGGGTGCTTTCTCTCTTCCATAGCAAATCAGTACTTACGGTGGATCAAATTGCAACTTTACCCCTAAATTTAAGGAAATTAAGGCTAAAGTGTTAAAGTTGATAAAATAAGGTTAACTAAGGATGGTATCTGTATTAGAAATACTTATTAGGGAGTTATTTTATGTAGCTGTACCTTATATGGAGTAGCAAGAACCTCTTCCCCCTTTTTTTATAGTATAAAATACCCTATTATAGGAACAATACCCCTACATAGAGATTAAAATCATTCTGCTTAGGGGTATACAATACCGTAGTGTAAGCAAAGAGGAATTATACAATAAGGGGAAAGGGCGACGCTGTTTTTGTACATAAAGACGCATATGGGGCTAGTGTAGTGTATAGACAAGACCTATTTGTTGGAAGGAGCAAGCACAATAGGGTGAGTGAAGGAGCAAGGCACTAATAATTACGTCTTGGCATTACTAGGTGTATGTAACCTTCCCTTGCCATACTAATTAGAGCTTAATATCTCTTAAAACACCCTTTCTTTTCGACAATATTCTTATGTTTCAAGGCCTTTACCTACTCCTCTCACACGGAAACCGAGTTTCTCTAAGAGAGATCCATCGACGACATTCCGGCCATCGAATACCCACTTCGGCTCGCGCATGACAGTAGCGACTTCTTCCCAGTCAACAGCCTCGCCTTCCTTCATGCCATCCCGGTTCACCCGACAATCGGCACAATTTGAGGGGCACTCGGCTTCGGGAATAAATCGGTCAAGAGGATCCTCACATAATTTACCACCATCCCGAGTGACGTAGTTTTCCAGCTCAAGGATATCCATCTCGGAGAGTGTCTCCTTAAAAATCCAGCCAAGGTTCTCGGGGACCCTCAAGTGCTTCGACTGTGCTCTCAGCTTGGCCTTGGACTCGGTGGTTACCACGGACGGATGCCGGAAGTGGTTCCATTCTGTTAGAATGCAAACCGCACTAGCACGGTCGACTGTTTCTTTCCAGTTTGCTCGAACTTTGATGCGTTCCATCTGGAAGTTGTTGATTTTGATCTTACGTAATTCCTCCTCAATGCCCGCCACCGAGCAGCCGGGGTCGAAGATGGATATTTCCATCGGCATCTCATCTGCAAGATCGGCAATGAAATGCACCGCTACGCTGTTTCGTGTGTCGTTTGTGTTCGCTTTAAAAGCGAAACCGAGAACCGCAATCTTCTTGCCTCTAAGTGAGCCGTTGAGTGCATGTACCACCTTTCTGCCGAATCGTTGTCTCTGAAATTTATTGATATCCAGCACTCCCATCCAATAGTCGGCAACCTGGCTCAAATGAAGGGACCGAGCCATGTACGACAAATTTAGGATATCTTTTTCGAAGCACGAGCCCCCGAAGCCTGCACCGGCGTGCAAGAAGCGGGGTCCAAGCCTAGAATCCGATCCAAGGCCGAGACTAAGCTCCTGCACATCTGCCCCGAGCTCTTCGCACAAGGCCGAGACGGCATTGATACTTGATATGCGTTGAGCAAGCATGGCATTTGCAACTAGCTTTGTCAGTTCCGATGACCAAGTGTTAATAGTCAGAATCCGTATTAGAGGGACCCAGGCAGCATACACGCCCATCAGTGTTTTAGCTGCTTTTTCTCCCTCTGGTGTGGTAGCGCTGCCAATGAGGATTCGATCTGGATTCATTAGATTGTCGACAGCACAACCTTCCGCAAGGAACTCCGGGTTGTTCAGAATCTCAAATCGGGCACCGGGACGGTGGAACTCAAGCTATTTATATTAGTTTCAGTTCACGGGATGGAAGCGGGATTGGTGTATGAATTGGAATGGGAGGATGGGATCAGTCATGCAGAGGTGGCTTCCAACAAAAAAACCGGTATAGACACCCAAGAGATGGAGGGTTGAATGAAAAGACTCACAATGTCTCGAATCATATGTGCAGTCCCACATGGAACGGTGCTCTTTTCCACTATAATGGCCCCGTCTTTCGCATTTTTAGCTATCGTACTAGCGGCACTTTCAAGAATGCTGAGGTCTGCGGTAGCTCCTGCCCCCAGACCGTACAGCTTGGTAGGAGTATTAACGCAGATGAATACAATGTCGGCCTCAGCAACCAACTCTGAAACCCTCGTTGAAAATACCAAGTTTGGGGACCTCTCGCGAATGCCGATAGTTCCCACACCAGGCAAATCGACGGTTGAAGGCTTCGTGCCATCTCTAGCAATTCGCACAATCTTTGGTAGACCTGGTTCGTGGATAGGAAGGTGGGCCGAATTCCATGTGGCGATTCTGTCTTCATTCAGGTCAACTACGTTGACCATGATATGCGGATTATGGTATGCTATTAGTGCCGCAGTTGGACCGCCTACGAACCAGAGTTAGAATCCAAAGTATGCCTCAAAAGCAACCCTTACTGGACTTAAATTGTCAGCGAATTGAACTTTACATACCTACAAACCCAGCCCCAACGAAGCAAACATTGTTCACTTGGGGGTAGCTCGGTGTGTTATCGGTAACCAGACAGTCGAGTTTGGTTTCAGCAAGGAAATAGTCGTGTATATTGCTCTTGGGACTGTCAGGACAGGATGTGGGAGGAGAATAGGAAGGACTCTGTCGTGGCGAATTGGATAAATTCGGGTCCAAAATGAGCCTATCAATAGACGAGATGCTTGGGGATGTTGAAGAGATTGACATATCGTAAAGTTAACAAGTAGAAACTGGGAGAGAGTTTTGCTTTCTTGTTGTCGAATAAAACAAAAAATATACTGTCGAGCCACTTTAAAAGTAGTAGGCTCGAAAAATATTAATAAGGAACCGTCTGTATTAGGTAAATCTAGAAGAGCACTGTATATAGATGCAGTTGAGCAGGAGAAGTGCAACAGTCCAAACAAAGTGAAGACCTATATTAGAACAATAAATATGCACAAAAATGAACGTAGTCTACAGAGTCATGATTGTTTTGCTTTTTTGTCTCACCGCTTTCCTTGACAGAAAAGGAAGGTTTCCTTTTTCGCTGGCGTCCTTGGACCTCAGGTTCCGATTCGCTAAAATCACGCGTAAGAGAGTAGGCAAGACTAATGGAATCAACAGAATGTTGGAACCTCTCAAAACATTTTGATAGCCAAGCTTTTGAATAACTCACTAGTCTGACTCTATGGAAAACGTTGAGGACAAAATTAGACTTCACCCATGTCAAAACAGGTTAAGTTTCTACTTACCAAGGCTTGTTCCACGCTATTTTCCTCTTTCTCTTTACTGTGATTCTTACTACGGTACTACATACCCCTATTTATGGACATAAATGAACTAGAGTAGGGTGAAAGAAACTCTTGTCCTTATTAGTCTGCTCGCCTAGAGAATAGCAAGGGGCAAAAATTTCCTAATATTCCTACTATTAAGTATATATACTCTAGCTAAGACTACCTTACAATATATTATATCCCTAGCTATTTCTAACGCTACCGAAGGGGGTGTATTTAGAAATCTTTCTAAGATAAATCCCTATAGAGTAGCTAACCAAATATCCCAACCTAAGCTTTTAGGCGAGGTTTACACTAGTTGGGCAGCACGAATGCGCTAGACTTCTCGCTTCAGGTTTTAGGAAATCCCAACATACGCCATAAATGTTCCATTCGTGGATATACTAAGCGAGCTCGCAAATGGCTTCAAATTTCAGTCAGACCTTTCCACAAACGAGTAGTTTTAGGGGTCGTATGTAGGTCTTACCCTAATTATCCTAATCTTTTTACACAGGTATATGGTTACATTGCTTGTACCTGATATACAATTAACTATTTTATTACAGTAGTTTGAAGACAGACCTGATTTTAACATGGACCACGAAGAAGGACTCCAACTGCTACAGTCGTTCGAGATTGGTGATGAAGAAGATCTACAAGGCTGTGAAGAAGAGAACAAAAAAAACCTTCTATATACATCTAGACCAGCGGTCTCACCTTGGAGCCAGGTTAGCTGATCTTCCTTGAGCTAATGTTGCGACCTAACTGTTCATAGCCAAAGTGGATGACAAAATTGTTAGAGTATCCACGCCAGCACGCCAGCATTCTCAGCATCATTTTCGCAGTATTTTTCGTGCTAGCGACCATGTATCTTGTTACAAGGCCAGCAATTTCATCAACACCAGCGCATAAGATAGAAGAGGCAACAATTCATGTACAAAGCCCCTCCGCTTTCCCTTTTAACAGTCCTTTCACAAAAGTCCCAACTATATCAGCCCTCCCCGAGAACCAACGGCGGATGACCATTGTTGGCGCATGGAACGACGATTCTGCTCCCACATACCTACATCAGTTCTTCTACAGCATGCAGATGAACGCAGACACCCTGGATCTTCTTTTCATGAACCGAAAACGCACAAATGAGAGCCGGTGCCTAGACTTTGAGAAGCAAAAGATAGATATAACATGGGGAGGAAACATCAAGGTTGTGTGTATGGATGATGCAGAATGGAAACGCCGGCATGTCGATTTCATGTGTGGGTCCGAGTATGGATGGAATTGCAACGCCACAGAGTATGAAGAGGTCACAGCCGAATTTCATACAAGAGATGATCCGAGCAACTACAACTGGAGACCACTTCGTGGGCTCGTATTCCGTGATCTCTTTATGAACCCCAAGATTTCTTTCTGGGCATGGATGGACCATGATCTGTTTGTCGGTGATTTTAGACGGTATCCCTTCAATATCCTGTCGCAGCTTTCGATTCTCACTGGTAGCTCGGCCACTCCACAATTCCTCATGATGGCAGGGCAGCTCACAGCGTTCAACTTCGAAGATCCAGAGCTTGGTGGAGCATGGAAACGGTTCCCCGAGCTGCAGACACCCGCACACTTCACACGCCATCTTGAGGGTAAAATGCCCCGATCTTCGGAGGAGCGATACTGGAGTTATGGATACTTTCGTTCGCGCGGTGACCTTCCAGGCCGAAACTTGTCATTTGGCGTTCTACCTGATATCAACGGCGACGACTATTATGACGGGCGCTGGAACAGAGCGGATGCCCAACAGATATACGTTGTTTCGGGCCGAGACATTTTACTCGTCGACATATCGTACAACCGTGAAGAGATAGAAACTATACTGCAAATGGAGCGGAACCAAACGATTGATGATTTTGGCAATATTGGTTGGACAACTGGCGATGACGTAATGGCGGATGAGGAAATTATCGAACGAGACCCAAAAAAATGCGCCACTCCTCATCTATGGACACAATGTGTGCAGCCACATCCGCTCACAATTTCTCAACCACCAGCTTTACGCGCCACTTACCTCCGATTTAAGGACCAGAAACCAGGAAATATCTGGCGACGGTTAGACCGCGATACAAGGCCAAAAGGGTATGAGAGGAAGATAGTGAAGCATCATTTAAAGTCGAAGAAGATGGATTGGTTTGAACTACCTCCATTTCCAATCCGTGAGGATATGGTGCTCAGGTACAATAGTGGGTCGATCGAGGTTTTTCAGATAGGAGAGTCAAGGAATAAGACTCTGTACTATCGAAAAAGGGGTGAAAAAAGCATTGGCTAAATGTTATATCAATGTCTAGTTCATTTTTTACAATACTATATAAGATATAATATCAAAAAGCTAAACTACTAAGGGAGGGTCAGAGGTAACCTAAGGGTGGGAATAAAGAAACACTCAGTACAGTGGAGTAGGAGGTTAGTTGGTTGAATTGATACGCAACCAGCTAGCAAGCAAACACCAGATATACTAAGCGGTTAAACGAAGGAGAGAGATGATGACGGTGGTCCGCAGCAGAGAGGGCAGATACAACGGTTGGGATTGAGTGGTTGTGACAGCAACAATTGTGAGCAGCAGCGCGACAGCGTTGTCGTCTGCTGCAGAAGTAATTAGCGGCAATAGTTTGTATTTATCTAAACATAACTACTAAATGGGCAAATTCTGTACGGGTTAATTCTAGTGGGGATGCTCTTCTATGTGCAGTGGTCTCTCGGTGTTCCTGGATGATAGTGTTCGGCGATCCGCTTGCTTAATTACTGGAACCGGCTCTCTAGCTCCAGTGCACTAATGGATTATTTGAGCTGGCTTCGAAGAACTTAATATTAAATATCTTGCAGACTACTCATTTTTATTGGAGGTACTTTTAAGGCCTTTTGCAAGCACATGCTCAAGGAATTTGAAATGCGGGATGAGGCATTAAGAATAAGATTACAATGTTTGCTTGGAGGAAATCTCAGGGTGTCTGCAGGCGTTGTAAGAGGTAACAGTCGAACCTGAGAAGAAGGGTATACAAGTTAGAAGAACGACCTCTGTTACAAAGTTATTTGATTTCACTATGAAGACAAGTTCGGAGTGGTTTGTGTAGGGGTGTCTTTGTTTACTTTGAAGTCATACATCTCCATTTTCTGTATGTGATTTGGAAGATGGATGATTGAGGCAAATCTTTTTTAAAAAATGGAATCTGTCGCTATTCTTATTTTCTGTTCTCCATTGTTTTCCTTCGGCAATATTACTTTGAGATGATCTAAACCTCACCTGGGTACCACTGAATATGCGGCGTGGTGAAGAGTATAGCCCTCATCATCCCTTGGAAGTTAAAGCAAGATACAGATCTAAATATATTATGCGGGGACACAATTTGACTTATTAAAAATGAAGAATTCATCATTCAAATCCACCATCATGCGAACCATGTAAAGTTCCGACAAAATATTCACCAGAACAAAATAGCCATTCGAGAGAGTGCACACCTCGTAGCACAGGCGATGAACTTTGGCCTATAAATCTATCTCAAAAATTTTATTGAGAAGTTACGCAAATATCTGGCAGTTTGTCACCATCGTAATGGCTTGCATTGCCTCGAGGATGGTTTCAGGAGTCAGATCTTCAGTGTTGATATTATATCTAGTAGTGCTAAATTAAGAGCATTGTTTCAATAACCAGTGTGATGTTTTAACATCTTGTTAAATATGAATCAGAATACAATGTTCAGTATTTGCATCAATCTCATCCCCGCAATTGAATTAATTTACTCCTCAGTGCTAAATCAGTTGATTAGAGAAACTTTTGGACCACTCCCTCCTTAATCTATCAAGTTTCTAGTTGATCAAGCTCTGGACATCACCGAACATCGATCTTGGGAGTATCAAAATTGGGTCTCATCTTTGAAGCCTACAGCGGCTTTGCAAATAGTGAAGAATGAAGCTTATATCACATCTGAAATGAAATATATACCCTGTAATGACAGACTGTTGACAGAAATCGAAACAGACCTAGTGTCTGTCATGAATCTCAAAGGATTGACAATTTCAAATCCACAAACAACATCCCCATTCAGCGTCCACTAGTCGAGTATTACGCAGCACCGGGGAGCTTCGTGAGCCCTACAGTCCAAATTATTAGCAAATAATTTCTAAACGGATGCACAATTACTTACATCCATCGATATTCTCCTTGACAGTGTTCTGAATGGAGCACTTGTTCGCCTCTGCCACAGACTGGGTCTTGAGGTTGTTGCTGACCAAGGCAGTAGAGTCCATGGCGCGTTGGAGTGCATCACCCTTCCAGCCGAATAGGTAATCACCATGAGTACCATAACCCTTGCTGTCATCAAAGCTCCAAACGAAGGGCTGCGAGCCATCCGCGGGCCACAAGGACTTGTCGTTGAATTGGGTCGTGTTCCACATTGTCTCATATGCAACCTGTGGCATCCGAACGGGGTGTGAGGTTGGGCAAGGACCGGCATTCTGGAATGCTCCTTTAACGGTATTGTACATGTGATCTTGGTGGTTGGGGCTATCAAGGTTCTTTCCGTCCCAACACGCCGGGAAATGATGGATGGCCATGATGCCAGCAGTGCATGGCTGCTTAGGAAATTCATTAGTCTCGCCACCTCTTGTGTTGATGTCTTTCAAGCAGGTGTAACGAAGGCCTGGGTTTCCAGTCTTGGTATTGCCCGGAGTGCCCACGGTCATACGGAAGCCCTACGATGTTATTAACCCCCGCTAGTTCATCGCATTTTAACTTCGCATGGGTGAGCTTACCGGCTTGAATGATGTTATCTTGTTCTTGCCATTGGAGTTGAAGTCTTGTTGGATATAGTACACTGTCATTCCACCAGTCAAGGAACCCAGGAGAGCATTTGGGTACTGTGGCACACGCTTGTAGGATCCATTGCGGGCCTTGAAGTATAGAACGGCAGTCCAGTAGTTAGAGAAGTCTTCGGAGAAGCTGCAGGTTGTGCAGCTGGCTTTCGTGCCGATATCTCCACTCATCGATGCGTTGAAAGCATTACCTCCAACGATTTGGTGAAGCTTAGTGGTGTGTCAGTATGAAGTCACTGCATCAAGCGTAGAGATATAGTGTACATGAGCAGATGGCATATTTCCTGGCTATGTTGTGTCAGTGATACCCTATCGTAATGCCAGTCTTTCATGGACTTACCTCGACCACTGGGTCCAAACGCTGTACAGACAGTGTCGCACATCCGAATCGAATATAGGCCTGAGAAGGCGCAACGAGCGCAAGAGCAACGGGAAGCCACTTCATATTTACAGGATGATCGTTGGTGATGGGCTATAGCGATGATGGAAGTGTCCAAAAGCAGGCGATCTGGTGTTTCCCAAGTGGACATATATACTCAGCCACTGTTCCGAATCCAGCTATTCACTGCCGTAACCATGGCCAAAACACACTGTGTCTGGTTGTTTATTCATTGCTTGTTTCGTCCAACCAGCAATAAGAACCACATATTGGATTGCAATCAAATTGATCATGTTCCCCAACACTAAATACCCCTTTGCGCATACGACGAAGAGTTAACGAATGACTACCCTGGATAACTAATATAAGTTCCCGGCCGAGTTGCCACGAATTTCTCTGCCGACATCACAAACACTGCCGAAAGTCAGCCAGGCAAGATGAAGTGCGGGGTGACCAATCATGTGAATATATTTTCTCGTCTCTTTAGCTTTTAAAGTAAGTGGCCAATGGCCTACACCGGAAGCGAGGATCCGTTGTCTCAGCCAATTGTCTAGGAGCGGTAGATCGTGGTTTAGAATTGAGCTTCCGCGAAGATAAATCCGACCATCCATGAACTATCGGGGAATTTCCCCAGAGATTCTCTGTTGCACATATTGGCAGTAGAAATTGGTAAGAGTAGATGAAAAACACCACTTCGGCTTTTCCGAAAAATCATCTATCGTATGCAAAAATCGGTGGATTTCCTTAGCAACACTTTTTGTTCGCTCTTCGCGCTGTTTTCTGAGTAAAATACTACACTTTTGCCTGCATCTCAACAGCGCAAAGAGATTTTTTCTAAGATTTTAATGTCTTCATTATATAGAATAGATCTACCTCTGGATCTTAAAAGAATCTAATTATCTCTGAAAGAAGTCTTTTAGTGTTAGGAAGCTCTCTTCAAACCTTAAAATAAACCTTAATAAACCTTCTCTTAGCAAGAACCTCACGAAAAGTTGAAGAAAAGTTAAGATTTTACCCCCCCTATATCTCTACCAACTTATAGCTTTTCTTTAATGTTTTAAGAGAATATTATTTAATTTAATAGCGTAAGTAATATTTCTTTTAAATATTAAATAAAATTAACAAATTAATAGTAATTCAGTGCTAAGAGTAAAACAACACGAAGCGCGAACAAAACGTGTTGCCAAGGAAATCCACCAATTTTTGCATACGATAGATGCTACAAGCATGCACATGTGGATATCTAGAAACTCTAAAAATATACCAAACCAGTATAAGCTTGAAATTAGAATGGAGAAGATTAGAAGTTCGGCTTCATTCTCAAAATCCATTAATAATAGCACATACAAATTATTCACGGCGGTGAGATCGGGCCAAATCAAGGGTGATACAAAAACACCCATCGGAATCATAGAAGATCATATTTAACTTAATAAAGAATATCAAAAACGAATAGAAGGTGAGATCGGGTAAGCTTGTCGGGTCTACATTTCAATGTCTGAAATGGTGCCTCCAGTGCCACCTAGGATAAGTGAGACAACCCCAGCAAAAAGGTCCAGAGTAAAGAAAACCTTTGTTAAGACAAGGGTGGTAGCATACTTCCGCTAAACAGCTGGTCCAGTGGATGAACGAGAATAATCTTATGTCGCACCACATAGGCATAAAATATCAAGATCTCAAGTTCCTTGTGGAGCTTGGTTGATATTGTACACTCTGCCCCGACATCTTATTTTTTGGGTGGTGAAATAACACAGACTGATTGTGTGGTTCTGGCGAGCAAGGGGAATATCAAAATGGCTCCTTTTCCACCATCCAAGATTGGTACTTGTTACAGTTGTATTAAGAATTTGGGGAGTGGTTGTTTTGTTTTCGTATTTTCAAGTATCTAGTTTTCTGAAGTGTTGTTAATGGGTCTTTGACGAGTTAAGAAGGAGGGTAATGAGAAAGGGTGTAGTTGGTCCAAGCAATTAGTAGGTATAGCCTGCGGCCTGCGAATTGGGTCTAAGACCAATGAGGAATGTATTGGTTCCACACCACAGCGCGGTACACACTCGCGGGCTGAGATCTAAAAGTGATAAAAAGCGCCACAAGAAGATACATGCGCATCACAGCATAGAAAGAAATGATAATCCACTCAGGCCATCCAATGGCCCTCTGCTTCGCGGGGCCTGTACCCTCGGCGCCCATCCATCCAAGGATTTTCCACATGAAGTCAAATTGGAAGAACGTTACCATCAAGCTCGCGAACATGGCCGCTGGCATAGCAGTTGCAATGACAGCAGCCGTCCTCCACAAAATCGCCTCGATCTTGGTAGGGAAGTCAAAGTTCCAACCGAGGATGTGGATGCTGCCGAAGAGCATGCCGCCGAGCATGGAGAAGCGCATGCTGTGGTCGTGTTGGCCGCCGAAATAGTGGAATGTGCTCAAGCGACCCTTGAACTCGAGGGCCGAGAGTACGCTGTTCCTCCATGGACAGGATACTTGGATTTCATCTTTCCAGCCCTGGTCGATTATTTCCTTGAGCGAGGCAGAGGCTGGTACTGAGAGGACTGTGATTGGGATTTGGGCGCCTTGTGTTTTTCTTCATTGGGTAGTATTAGCGTTGGGTTGAGTTGGGTGGATGGATGGATTTGACGTACGAGAACCATACTACATACGTAGTAATAGTACAACCAACAAACCCCGTGGTGGCAAGTTCCAAAGGCGTAGTAGGAAGACCTTGCGCTGCGCGTGTTAAACACTGAATCACCAACCAAAGGCACTGTAACACAGCCGTAGCTTTGACAAGACCGTCTGCTTTGCTCTTATCCATGATATCGGCTTCGGTGAACTTGTGCATACGCGCGTTATACTGAGGCGCCTGCAAGTTCAAAATGCCATAGCTATTGATAGGGAAGAAAGAACTGGTTCCATCCGCGTTCTCCACCTCTACTTGGAATCCTCCCATCAGTGCAAAAAAACTGTGGGTATTCGTCCATCCAGGGTCGAACTGTCGTCCTACTTCGACAGAGGCTCGTGCTAGGAGATATTCGCCTATTGCAGCGCCCAGTAGCAGTTCCGGCGCCACGATTGTAATGGCCATGACTCGAAATTTCCGCAGTGAAACCCATATCCATTTTTCATTGTGCGCGAGAACGGGTGGGTGTTGGACTGTCCATGTGCATATCAGTAATGTAAAGAGACAGCTGAATATAATGTCAATAGTTCCACGACCATGGGGAAGACGTGGTTTGGCCGCCCATCCAACCCATTCTGCAGAATTGAAGTCAGTGGTTTTGGAAGCCATTCCTAGAAAAAAAAAAAAAATTTTGACACGAGGATGGTTGAGGCGACTGGGGTAATATTTGATGGCGACAGTGAGTTTAGGCATCACTGCGGCTGAAGCCATGTTGTGTTGTCGTAAGGTCTAGCGTGGCGCCTTTTCCAATTTTGAAAGTTTAAAAAAAAACCAAAAAAAAATTCTATCTTCACAACTACCAGGAACCAGCTTCAAGAACGCAACACAACAAAACAGCGATAGCTAAGATGGGTAGATAACGACTATAAAAGAGCGAGATACAAGATCTAGGTAAAAACTGCTGAACTAAAAGACCTCACAAAAAAAGAATTGTCTTAATGATTCAGCCGGGGTCTATTACTGTTAGTTCTTTATTCACCCTACACTGATGAGTGACTCCACTTACTTGAACCCGGGACCTTCAGTGTAATAACTTTGCTATTAGACTGACGTGATAACAATCTACGTTGCCCAAATGTTTACTAGAAAGTTAATCTGCACTTTGCCCTTTGCACTCGACAGTCACGTGAGTTTGCCAGAGCTGACTGTAGGTAGACTACTGGAATTCTTGAAAGCCCAGACACAAAAGACAATGCTCGAAAACCAAAAAGAATATTCGTGATTCAGCCGGGGTTTGAACCCGGGACCTTCAGTGTACTAACTTTGATGTTAGACTGACGTGATAACCAACTACACCACCGAACCGATTTGATTTATGATTGGCTTGAAATTTAGATCATATATATACAGTTGTACCATAAGTTAGCAAGAGTAATAATAACATTGAATCCAGAAGAAATAGAGGATGAATGGCTAGGGTAATGGAGCAGCGGGGTGGCGGTAAAAATTTGCAATATACGGTTATAATCGGTTAGGCCCTGACCAGGGGATGAAACAGCTCGGCTTAATAATCCCCCATACAAGACAAACGAGCTACGAGCTACGTACAAGTATATATTCCTACCTAGCGCATGTATTTCTTCCTTCTCTATCCTTTTCTTCCATTAGATTAGGAACACAAGACGTTAGTTGCCACTTGCCATTCCATTACAGCAGTTAGGTTACCTAATTTAGCTTCTAGATGCAATTGTCTTGATAGAACTCTACCTGCTGGAGACTTCATACGGTGTATATAACTATAGGTTATAATTATATAATTTCAATTTAATTTTATGTACAAAAGCTCTTGTGTATACCATATGTTGTTATATACTATTTGATTGTACTTGAGAGTAACCACAAAAAGAAAATTGGGTGACTATTCAACCTACAGTAGAACTTGTACGTATAACTATCTGCAAGATTCTTGGTGGAGGTGAATTTATACAACTACACCACTGAACTAGACATTGTTCATGTCGGATTCTCAAACTGCTTAACTCATATACAATGGGACTCAGCGTAGCCAATTAACGGAGTCTAGAAAGATAACGCGAGAAAAACATTTTCCAGGTCATAGTGTGTGGAGGATAATCGACTAGATCTGAAAGCAGGGTAGGGCGCGTTGGGTAAGTGGCCCGTGGTTTGGATATGATTAGTTTAACGAAAACTTCCAAAAACAAAGTTCGACCCATTGAATCACACAAGGAAAATTGGTTTGAAGTTTGAACTTAAAAGGTGCTAGTAATTTAAGACAAAAAGGTTTGTCTTTTTTTGGTCTTTTGTCATCACTTCATCAACCAGCGTAACAGAATTACTTGTTGTTATTTTCATAGTATTTGGATGAGAGATACCAATGCCAGAACATTCTAGTTCTGTGAAATTCTCATCAAACCCCCAAAATCATACATTTAAAGATCATGAAGAAGTTAGCCATCAAAGACTCGGTTCAAGGATAAAGAAAGATGCCAGCTGCGCGATAGCTAAGTATTCTCCCTTCAAAATCTTCGCTTTTGCACAGTTCGAGCTAAGTCGTTATCGTCACAAAGTCAGACCGCATTCATATACATCATTGTTTGATATTGGGTTACCTACTACAAAATAAACTCGTTACAAGAAAACAACAGAGTCATAATCGGTACGCCACAAAATGCAGGCACCGACAAACAATCATCAGCGCCCAATTCCAGGGCGCTACCTTTCCAAAAAAAAAAAAAACTCCGAGTAGTCCTGGTATCACATGGCAAAACGCAAAGCAAACGCCATCATCATCCCACCAAAGCCACCATGATAAACATACAGATTCGCTCTCTCTAATAATCTCACCATCGATGCACCGGCACCCCCGGATGCATATTCATCAAATACTGTGGTCCTGGCATTGTACCACCGCCATACAGCCCTCCATTCGCACTCGCGCTCCTCGCATGCGCCGACTCCACCAACTCATCTCTTGACTCTGAACTCGCAGCACTTGTACTTCTACTCTCCTCGGCGAAGCCCAATTTTTTTCCGACATAATACTTTGCGAGCACCAAGTCCCTCTCGTCCTCCTCGCCTAGTCTCCGTCGAGTACTTGCACGCGCGTATGCTGAGCCCCGCCGCCGTATGCACATTTGCAGGAGAGTGATAAATCCAAAGGCGAGGAGGGCGATGGCAGCGTAGGCGAGGATTATGGGGCGGCTGGAAGAGGAGAGGTGTAGGCCAAGGCCACCTGTGAGAACGAGGAAGAAAAATGTGAGGGTTGAGAGGGACGTGTGGAGACGGGGGATCTTTGGGCTGAGAGCAGCGATACGTTTTATAGGTAGGATGCTGAGGAGGAGGATGGGGAGTAGGGATAGGAATGCAAGTAGCTGGTGGGGCGAGGTATAGGATTTGGACTATTGACAACTTTAGTTATCGTTCCTTGAAAGGTCAAGAAGATGGGGAGTATGACTTACCCGATTGTATTCCGCTGATGTCGAGATTCCCAGCGCGTAAGCAATAACCAGGAATACTAGGATGAAGACAGAAACCCCGACATGGATCCCTATCCGGCGGAAGAACCCCGCGAGGACTACATTCAACGGCCATAGAACAAACAGTGCGATGCTCCCAAAGATAGCATGGGCCAAATTCGCCCGGTCATGGTCTTTCACAAGGCCCCCGAGCATCTCTACGCCACTCATGGCCGAGATCGCAGCCGGTACGGCACCAGTGCCCGTCGCGGCTGGCATATCCATCTTGAATCGACCATATCTGATGTGTCTTTTTAGCGGTGCGTTGAGCGAGTCGGATTGTAGTCTGTTTCCGGGCCCGAAAGCGTAGATCATAGGCTGCGCGATATTGTCGACGTCGAGGAAACCGCCTGGCCAGACGCGGCAGTTGCGACATACGGCTTTAAGGACGAACATCTCGTCAAATATTCCGGTGCCATTGAGCGCTTCGAGTTGGACGTTGTGCATCACGTTGGGTTCGGTGTGACCGGTTGTGATGCGGGGGCTTATTGTCACATCTACAACGCAAAAAAAGTCAGGTTTCAATCGCCCAAGAATGAAGACACCTCTCGCAACCATGGATTATTGGGGACAGAGGTGTGGAATAACATACTGTTGCCATCCTTGGACGGATACATGATCAGCATGAAGCTATTCGCCATGCCCTCCCCAAACCCGACGCCGACCCACGAATACGCCGGGCTTGTAAAGTAGATGAACACATCGCTAGAATCATTTGCGATATTGACTGAGAATTGTGTTTCTGTTTCAGCGAGGAAGAAGGTCGATGCTTTGGGCGCTGGAGCTTCGGCATGTGCAAATGAGGGCCAAACTGATAAAAAACAAAAAGTCAGAACTATCCTCCTAGAAGCTCGGTTTTCTTTAGATGAAAGGCGGCGATGAGATTAAGATACGGAGACTTTGATGCTCTAGATCTAGACAGAAAATCGTAGGGAATGAGAGGGAATGAGAGGGAATAAGGCACTCACAAGTCAGCAGCGCACCTAGCAGCGCAACAATGCTCTCAAACCGAGCCATTATACCTCAGTGCATCAAGTCCGCGCAGTCAAACGAACACGAGAGTATGAAGAAGAGAAGTCCGACGGAAAATAATCGTTACAGCACGCTGGATTAACGTGGGAAATTCCCCGGGCTGCGAACAGCTGTCGGGGCCACACCCGCCTTATACACGCTCCATCTCACCCTCATATTGAAACACCATCCAGCGCTTCGACAGCGTGTCGTCCTGCAAGGACGCACTCCAGCCAATAACGCCTGTGCATTCACGAAACAGGGCGCTTACATCTCCTGCCCAATGCCAGGGGTACTCGCCAACCACGGATGCAGCGCTGCTGCTCACGCAGTCTGAGGCCAAGACCTTGGGCGCCACATGAATTCGCCCTCGCCCGCCCTGGTATTTTTAGATGGCAATAAATCGTGCGTGGTGACCACTGTCAGCCTTGTGTGTCGGCGGCCTGTGGGTGGTCGGCGAAGCGGGGAGCGGGCGCCTATCCTGTTTGGGCGCCGCCTTGCTCAATATATCAGATGTTCTGCACTGCACTGCCCTCATTCTTCCGGAAAGGACGCAGCTTGTCATCGGTGAAGTCAGAAAATCTATTGATAATCGTGCCATGATGAATTATATATGGAGCTTGGGTTGCTGGACGTAAGGGAAAAAATTGCACCACCTTTCATTCCATCACCCATACCCTAATCCTCAGCAAACCACCAAAGAAAAAAAAAAGGTTGGAAACAAACAGAGGTTGAAACCGCAAGCCATCTCTTACTCACTCGCCCTATGCTATTCATGAGAGTCGTAAAGGTATGTAGGTCTAGAATCGGCAACTATGCCTCAGACATCGAGAAACGCCGC
This sequence comes from Clavariopsis aquatica, assembly GCA_013620735.1. Lineage (NCBI taxonomy): Eukaryota > Fungi > Ascomycota > Dothideomycetes > Pleosporales > Clavariopsis > Clavariopsis aquatica. The sequence goes on along the minus strand of JAAZQE010000501.1, from coordinate 1,181 downwards.
CACGGGCCATCGCGATGTGCTAGAGTAATGGTGTCATGTCGTAAATTCGTCTGGTATCATCCTCAAACTTTTGCTTAGTAAATTGGTGGGGGAAAAATATAAGTCCGTGATATCTCGCCGCCTCTGGGTGTGAGCGGCGGGGCGGAGCGGGATTGAATCAATCCGTGTGTCTCGCCGTCAAAAAAGCAGTGGCTTGGCCAAGAACGAACAAACAATTGTTTGAAAGTGGTAACATATAAAGGTTCTAAAGGGAGGAAAGTCATTGGTGTTTGTGGGAAATCGAGAGACCTTCAGGCGAGACAATATTGGAGTGGTGCTGATACCGCTCGATGCGCTCATCGATATCGGTGTCGGTGTCGATCGTAAGTCACCTCGTGCTCGTAGTAGCGATCGTCCCAACCAACCGGTCGTCGGTCGTGAATCTCCTCGCGCTCATACTCTATCTGTCGAACGCGAGACTTGCGCTTTCGGCGGATGTCATCAGAGAGTTCAACAAGGTGTAGAACATCCTCCTAGAAAGTAATTAGAATGGTGCAACAAAAATAGCAACAAAAGTGACCTACATATCGGAGGTACTCCATCACGTAGAAGAAGTAGTCGGTTTCTTCGCAGTCATAGCCCATCGATTCAATAGCTTCTCTGAGCACTAGATCTTTCGTGATCTCCGTCCACATGTCTTTTGTCTTTTTTGGTGGTCCTAGTGCAGGCATGCCGAAATCGGTGGCCACCTCCTCATCCCCGCTGAGGAACTTGGAGCGACGGACGCCATTGTAGCGCTGCCACGAAATTTCCTGCGCGCCGCCTCCAACGCCATCCATACGGACACGGTTTGTCCCAGGAGGCACATCAACGATTGCCCAATCCTTAGTTGCGCCATTGATGGCCTCGCCAGGGTAGGCGCGCTCCATTGCCTTGCGATTATAATACTCTGCCTCCTCTCCGAACTCGCTATCGACAGGAGCTGTGAAGCGGCGTTTTGGAGCACTCAAAGATCGGCCACGGGTCTGGGTGATTTGCGTATCACGGGATCTTCGTTCTGATGTTTCGCGTTCATAGATGATGTCTTCATCGTAGGCTCTTCCGCCCCGGCTCCTTCACAATTTGTTAGCATACAGCTGAAATCTTGGAAATGGTCATCTCTTACTCGCGCCGTCGGATTGAAATGTCGAGAATGTCATCGC
>JAAZQE010000500.1:0-21970 GCA_013620735.1 Clavariopsis aquatica | reverse complement strand
GGTTGGAGGGAGGTAGGGTTTCTTTGGCTTGATTGAGCTTGTTCCTTTTGCTTTCGTTTTGGCTTTCCCATGGGCCTTGGAGTAGGCGGGGGTCTCTGTGGTTGGAGACACTGGAAAGGTCGCGCTGGTGATGAGAGTCGACAATATGGGTTTGGATATCTTGGATTTTAGATCAGACTGGGGTGTTGCTGTCGGTATGGGCGGGAGCGGCTTGTTGAAGAATCGGGAACCTATTTTAACGTTACTATTTATTTCCATCATGTCTAAATAGCATATAGTCACTTTTACTCCGTAGTGTGGAGAGTCCAGATGGTTTCTTGGTTTCCTTGTCCTTCTCTTTATCGTCTTTGTCATTCGAGGTCTCAGTGGAGAAATGAACAGGTTCGGCGCGGGCGCGTATGCCTTCGTTGAGGTAGCCTGGGCCGTGACCAGGACCGTGGCCAGGGACTGGTGGGGCGCTCGAGACTACGTGGGTGCCTGTATGGGACTGGACATCTTTTTTGGTGAAGAAGCGAGATGCTAGGTGTTTTGGTTAGAAAGCGGGTTGATTCCTCCTTGCCATCTCTCTCCCCGTGCTAATTCACGATCCTGAGCTTCTCCTTTGGTGCTCAACCTTATTGCTCCATCAAATCCCCACTATAAATACTGCTTGTATAAAAGAGAATGAAGAGATATGCTTACGCTTTTTCTTCACGGCTGCCGACCCATCCTTCCATCCACCACGAATACCAGCGTCGAAATCGGCATTCTCACCATTAGACACCTGCTCGTCGCTGTTGGGTGCGTTGAAAAAGCGTGATGCTATGTTTAGTCAGTTTTTTTTTTGGCTGAATATTGAACAAATTTTTTTCTTCTAGACAGGGGGGTGAAGGATGGAGGCAGAGGAAAGGGTAATAGGGTGGTAATAATGTACCTTTGCTCTTGAGGCTTTTCATTTCGTCGCCTTCTGTATTCTTTCGAGTGGCTGAGCGTGTGTGTGGGTGGGTTGTGGTTGCACTGTGTGGAGGTGTGAGTAGGGGAGGGCGAGAATAAGTTGGAGTTATAAAGCTGAGATACAATGCGCGGGGAGATGCGCGCGTGTCTGGTGGGATCTTCTTCGCTCTCGATTCCGTCGACGTCATAGCGGGTGATTGTGAGAGTAGGAGAAAGGGTGAGAGGGGTTGGCAGAGAGAAGGGCAGATTCACTGCAAGATCGTGGATGAGGAAGAGGCAGAGATAGTGAGTGAAATACGCAATTAACCAATAACTGTGACGAACCTCTTTGGAAAAGGATAATGAATCAAGTTGAGAAAAATACTATTTGTTGAATTTTAGACGTCGAATATGTATCAGGGTTTGCATGGAGAGAATTGAACTTGAACCTTTGCATCACTATACGCACCTCGGACGTCAAAGGGGTCTCCTATCTGCCCTTCATACCGACTTGAATGAAATGATAGAGTCCCTTTGATGTGCTGTTCTCTCTGCTTCTTTGGTGATGAAGCAGAAGATAGATTGGCGACGTGTTGTTTAGAAGTGCATGTTTGGTACCGACCCAAACCAAAGAGAAGCACTAGCAACCATCCCTAATTCCTCTCATTTTTCGTCTCCCCCAAGTAGAATTCACCTAATGTGTTAACTCAGCTCTTAGCATCGATACGTATGAGTCTTGTATTATTGAGATTGATAGCAAAATTTATTTGCAGGATATCTTGGTCAAAGTGTTTTGATCATCTAGTGCAATATTTTGAACTATATATTTCAATTTTTTTTTTTCACAGTTTTAGCCTTTTTGATTCAATGGTAGAGCCGAGAGCTCGTTGTCGGGTGGGAATTGATTTCATCTTCATCTTCTATTCTTGTAGACGGCACTTGTTGACTCTGGTAATTCAGAGCATTTTTCCAACACAGAATAGATATCTTCGAGAACTTCTTTCAATTTACGTGAATTCTTGCCCACTATCATGGGACTATACGAGCACATCGAAGAACGGACGGATGTGGTGGGTATGTTCAAGATTTCTGATGCAAGGCGGCGTCCAATCCAACCTTGTAATTAAAAAATATTTGCCCTACCCTAATTTATCATTAGGTATGAACCTTTGGAACCATCCACGAGTGGTTGGGATATGGTTCCTAGGACACTAATGCTTAAAGATAGCGACATCAAGCTCTTTCGGGCTTGTTGAGAAAGAGATTGTAGCATGTGCAATACTGGTAGATCAGAGACAGAAATCTTTTTCCGAGAGATGGTCCTAGGGGCATGTAAATCTTTGCGTAGTCTTAAGCCAATGTACGAGCTCAACGTATAGAAAGTGGAAGGTAAAGTAGGACCCCCCCTATTTCGCCATTGCATTTTTGCACATCTTAGGCCACTTTTCATAAATTATACCCGCCTCAGTCGTCTAACCAGTAGAGATTCTTCTTAATTCTGCTTCATTTTCACAACCTATTATGAGAACTTTTGGTTGCAATTTGATTTGTCTCATGTTTTCTTTTATTCCTTCTGCTAAAAATGTAGTAGAATTATAACTCATAGTTGGTTTCTTTCTGCTAAAAATGTATTAGAATTATTACGTATAGTTAGTAAAATTATACCAGTAGAATTTGTATCCCTCAGCACAATAATTTACAAGCAATACCGAGTCAATATATTTCCTAGGACCATATTGTTGGTCTTCAAAGGAGCGTGCTATTAATGCTAGCTACGCACGCACACATATTTGCCGTCTAGCAAAGACGTACTATTAAAATCCCACATTTCGATACACATCCTGCCACTGAGTGGGTGGTGGAGAAACATAGGAAATCAGAATAAGAAAACAGTCTCCGAAACTTGATGGTTATAAACAGGTCAGTTGCAGCATCTGTCATCTATTTCCAAACTTTTCTGAAGGGAATCTGATGGTTGCCTGCTACTAAACTATGTGTCTAGGATACGAATTTTCGGGCATTAAGACTCCGTTTCTAATCTAATTAAGGTGGGTGGCTGCTCACATGTGGCGTTTAAATTTGGTGGAGCAATGGTATAAGTATCCCCAGCACAGGCTTGAATGAAGTTCTTGATGGACTGGCGGGATAGATTGTGCAAGTGTTGGTATGTGAATGATGGGGACTGCAAGGGATTCTTGACGGTACTTTGATGTGATGATTGTTCACATTGTGCGTCTATTATAGATTTTTAGGTCCAAAAAAAATTATATAATGGCATTAAGGTTATAGGAACCCTGAACATGACAAACATTCAGAAACTTGGAAACCACAAAAGCTCTTACGAGAACAAAATTGAAACTCCATGCCTTTGCCCAATCTAAAAAACACAACAGGAAAGGAGAACAAAGATATCAGTTATACCTTCGAGTCAAACGCACCCGGATATCCTTTTTTGGAGACCGCGATGCACCACCAAGACCCATCTCTGGCATTTTGATCACGTCGCCCCCGATAGGGGCGAGATCCCACATGACTAGCAGACTCGACACGAATATCAGGACTTCCTTTTCCGCAAAGTAACGACCCTTGCACTTGTACAAGCCGCCTCCAAAAACGTTCAAATTTTTCATCGTGACCTTGGGCTTTCCATCTATACCCTCCTCGATAAACCTCTCTGGGAGAAACTTTTCTGGCTCCGCAAAGATGCGCTGGTCCATTTGCATGGTTCCGTTGGACAGGACGAGAGTAGCTCCAGCGGGAATAATGTAAGCCTGAGGTTTCTTCTTCCCAAACTTTTCGGCATCGGAGGCGGATTCTCGCAATGTGATGTCCTTGATGACCTCGCGGATACCAAGGCCAGACATGTTCATGCGCATTGTCTCGTAGAACGACGCCTTTATGATCGGACAATTGTGTGACAAGCCATCAATGTCAATCTCTAACTTCGGGTATCCTTCTGCCGTGCGCTCGCCAGTTGGCGAGATCTTAACGTATGGCGCGATCTCTTCTCGAATATCGGATAGTAGAGTGCTACGCGAGTAGATCTGTAGCAGCATCCAGAACACGTTCTTGTTCGAGTTGACATTCACACCCCAGATGACGGAGACATCGTTAGTGCGTTGGAGGATTGGAGACGCCTTGTGCTCTGTCCAGATCTTGACGCGCTGCTGCATGACCGCAGAAGCGTCTGAGAAATCGTCCCATTTTCCGCCGGGATCTTGCCCAGCTTGCCTGGCGGCCACGGCGTCATGCCACTCCCCCATAGCGACATTGAGGCGGTCGCGGGCGGCCACGGCACGTCGACCGGCAGCGGTCACGTTGGTGAGAAGCTTAGTCACGATATGGTGGAGTCCGGCGTCGAAGTTCCACAAATCTTGCTGCAGGTTGGGGAAGTTCTTAATCAAAGATTTGCCCCACATGATGTCGATGACAACTTGTCCCATAAAGTTCACGATGAGCCCGAAGAAGTCGGCATCGACCGAGCCGTCATCATTAAATGTGACTTTTCCGGCCTGTTCCCAGAGTTGCTTTGGTGCATCTTTCCCATCTATATTCGACCATGGTGCTGAAGTGACAAGCCGGGCGGCTTCGACCTCCATGGACTTCACCGTCTTCTTTGAAGCCTCTTGGATGAAATCCTCTTTGAGCATGATGCTGAGGCCCTGGTGGTGGCCATGGAACGCCTTAGCCTCGTTCTTGCAGGCACCCTGGTCGTCAAACGTGGTCCTCATGAACCACTCCAATGTCTTTTTTTTGTTGAGTACATTTCCTCTTTGTGCAAAGATTTGTTGCACAATAGACGGCATGTTGACAACATAGTAGAAGGTTGGGCCGATACGGTATGAGAAGATGCCATCCCCAGTTGCGTCACTATAGACCGTGTTAGTAGGAATACATGTTGTGCTATACAGCTACACTTACCGATCCTTGGAGATCGTCCCTTCAATATTTTGCGCAAAAGAGATTGCTGACCCTACCCAGGGAATCCAGTACGAAATGCGGTTCACTGTCTTGGTTGGGCTATCATTGTCGTTACGTATGAAGTAACTCTTCGTCCCTGTGATAATGCGAGTAATGAGACAGATCAGTGCTGCGGCACATAAAACCGATTTTGGTGGCGATGCAGTGACAATTTGCATATAAGGATGACTTTGCAGAGAATGCAGGAGACCCATCTTCGCTATGATGTTTGATGTCTTTGTGTAACTATGGAATTCGCCTTGAAGGAATCCTTAAGGGATATCGCCGCCCCAGCGCTTCGATATAAGCTTCAGGCTCCCGGGCGCGAACGATCATGCTGTCCCAAATATTCCCCGGCTCTTACTTACCAATTTTACCAGTCGATTCAGATGCTATGCGTGTACCGAGTATCTCACTGACACATGCGCAAGCACTATTCTAGGAACCCGACAAGCGGGCGCTTGCTGTGCGGCGCAGTTTTGCACCGCGCGCAAGGGCCGGAAACCTGGCCGGCGGCGTCTCTAGCTCTCCCACTAGCATAGTTGGTATCCGCCTCCGCCAGGTTGGTAAAAAAACACTCAGGCTGGCAACTCACGCGTTGATGGCGTTAGATGGTGAGCAGCACTCGCAGCAAGCAGGGAGATGCCCTCCAGAGTTGGCCCATAACGACCGAGAATCTAGCACGAGAACCAGGATGTGCATAGTCTGTGTAATCGAAGATCTCAGAGATCTCCCGCCGTCACGGGCAATGCTAGATGCTACGGACGCCGTTGGTTGAAACACGGCAGTTGGTAGGGCGGTGGGTGAAGAAGTGGGTATCGCGCGATACGGTTAGTGACAGTGCCGGAGAGAAAACAAGCTCTGCTGTGCCAGAAGTGGCACACAGCCACCGTTTTCTCGGGGGTGGCAGAGGGTTTTATCATGGACGTGAATTGCCTCAGGAGCAAGGAGGAATGGAAAGCACCGGACATCGGGCATCATGAAATTTGGGTGAAACGGGGCTTTTTCGCTGGTGCTGTGTCCAGCCTGCGCGCTATGCCCGATCCGTCATTGAGTAGTAGGTGTGCTTAGGACAAACACCCCTTTGAACAGTTACATTCAGATCTCAACAAAATCAATTTTCGAGCCGGCGTCTACGCGATGCCCTCATAAATATAGTTGTAGTTGAATCCTCTCGAAGTAACTGTCCCAGAGATGAGGCATAAGCTGACTGCACGGGAGGATCTGTCGTGTGTGCGATGCGGTCACCGGCAACTCTCATCGACCACGCACGGACCACCTTTCTGGCCCTACTGTACAACCCCGCGCTGGCGGTTTTTGTCTTGGGCCCTTCAAACGTGCCGCGCATAGCATTTTCTGTAAGGCCCCGAAACTGTAGTATATGCCCATTTTAGCTTGCGAGCTGCGTGTTCAGCGAAGCCACTGCAGGTTAGGACACCAAAATCCATTAGCGCCCGCCTTCGGGGGGCTCGAATTCGTGATGCGTTGGTGGCTGCCGTCGAGCTCAGGAGGTGAAGTCGAGTTACGAGCTACGATGCACTCTAATCTGCGAGGGGGTCTGCCCGTTTTCTCGTCCAGGACCAACTGCGAGGGTGACTGCAGCTGCAGAGCTTAAGCGCGACTCGGCAGGGGTGAAAACGCCCATCGAAGGAATTAGAGTGCTTATTTTTCTACTTTGGGATGGGGCCAAATGGTATTCACGTGATGGCCCGCTGATCCGACTCGCTTACCGTGTAAGGTGGTTAGGGGAAATTGGGGTTCGCATTTTTGCATGGGCAAGATTCGAGGGAGGTGAACTAACGAGAATATGTATATTGAAAGAAGCCAAACCTATAAACATGTGTAACAGAAGAATAGTCATAAACGCATTGAAAAGTGGCCCAAAGTCTAACTGCTCCGCAGTGCCCAATACCAAAAACTCCTTACAAAATCCAATTTAGTAGGTATACATCGCTGGTCCGTGCCTGCCAACGAAGGCGCCATGCAGAGCGTCGAGACTCCCGAAACTCTGTGCCACTTCTAGATGCTTGTTGCACTCTTCTTGGACATCGCTCCATGAGCAAAGATCATGGCTTTCTTTCTTAGGGGTGTCCTCTGTAGGCAGGGGCGGGAGAAGGCCACATTCCATCAGAATAGATTCTGGAGTGCAGGTGATGCGACCAGCTTTGAAGACATATTTAGTGATGGCTGTCGCGTAGATGCAGTCCTGCAGGTCCTCCATCTTGCTGAAAGAAGCCGGCTTCTTTGCAGCTTGCGAACCAACCAAGAAATAGGTTGGTTTGTTGGAGCCTGGCTTTGTGAAGTGGCTCACGACGTAGACCCACTTTTGGTCCCAACAGAGAAGCCGAGACGAGATCTCGTAGCGCGCAAAGGGTGCAATGGCCTTTTTGAAGATACAAGATGTGCCCCCAAGATGGAACATTTTCGGTTTTAGGGTATCTGCTCCGCGCTTCAGAGGCCTGACCACGTCCTTGAAGAGCGCGAGCATGAGCTCGGTCCTGGTATCGTCGAGGTCATTGAAGAAAGTGCTATTGGACTTGTGAAGATTGTAGTCGATGTCAAGAAGCGGCGTGTATGATGAGGTGACAACAGGTGCAAAAAGAGCCTCGACGCCATGCTCGGCTGGCTTTATTGTGAAGTGAGCGCGGCGGAAAAGGAGATGCCGTGCAATTTGTCGGAAGAGTCGTCCCTACACAATGGTTAGGAAGGTGCTATATGCCAAGGAGCGGGAGACTTTACGTGCCACATGAAGATGAGGCTCTTGGCATTGCTCAGAAGAACGACGCTCAAGAGACCCGCGCCAATGAAGGCCTGTGCTGGAGAGAGGGTAATGGTAAGCCCCGAGGCGGCGATTCCTCCCATGGCATCCATTTTGACGGAGATTCCTGGATGAGTACGAGGAGCTAAATGTGAGCGTGAATGATGGCAGGAGGTGGAATAGCGTGAAGAAATAAGAGAGGGAAGGGATGGAGAGGAACAAAGATTGACGCGGCCTGGAAATGGAATGGCTGCTCTGAGCATCACAAAGCAAGCTCAGCTGCGACTATATAAAAACGCTCTACCTGTAGTGCGTACGGGCTAGCAGCATCCGACCAGTCTCTCCGCTACTTGGTCGTTCTGGGCTGGTGGTTGTCCGCAGCCAGCGCTGCCATCGTAACCAACCCCCAGCCTGCTCTAGCGAGGGTTGTCACACCTCAGCAGTGCCGGCAGCTACCGGTAGGGGCTGAGCGGAAAAGCACCTGGCTTGCGGGTCCTGGACGCCAGCGACGAGCGACGAGGCTCGGAGAGGGAGAGCAAGCAGACAGAGAAAAAGGCAAAGGGCGTCCGGACTTCGGGCACCAGCGACCGTCGACACTGGCGACCCCGGGCTGGCGGCGGTTTGCGAGTACGGAAAAGCCATGTTGGTTGCCGGCGTACAAACCCGCGGCGAAAAGCTTGTGGAAGAGCCGCACGTGTGTGGTGCAGGGGACAGGGGCTCGGGCTCGGGCTCGCCTGCTGGGGGGCAACCGTACACAGTACTGTACCTCAGCACAGGACAGGTACAGTAGACTACCGGTACTGGCACTGGACAGGAAGCGCCACGATCTACGCCAGCCCTGTTTGGGGCCTATTCACGCATCTGCTACGGAGCAGGCTGACACAGCACAGGGAGCTCCTGGGACAGCGCCCAAAAAGGAAACTAGCCTTGAAACGGCGGTATGGCGCAGCGAATCCTGCCAATCAAGCGCTGAAATCTATATCCGGCCCGTGAGGCCATGCCCCTTTGGGCAATGCTAGGTGCTGACGTGGGCCCGAGTACTCCAGATCCCCCCCCGCAAGGGTAGACTCGAAATCTCCGTCAACAGCTCTGGTCTCATCTGGTCTGGCCTCACACGCTGCACGCTGCACGCTGCATGCCCCGCCGTGTGCAGCTCAGCCAGCGCGCCAATTTGGGAGAGCTCGCGCGCGCCCCCTTCCATTTTCTGCGCGGCATCACGGCTGCTGACCGCGATGCAGCCCATGAGTGGCCACCGCCTGCCACACGACGCACGCCTGGCCACAGGGAAGCACATTAGCTTGGGTCGAAATAACCTCATTTCGAGCCACAGGCGCTGGCGTGTTGAGACGCATCGCGAGTTGTTCCTTTCGGGGACTTGGCCGGCCATTGACGGTGTCAGAGTAAGCGTCCCAGCTCTGCGTGGAGATGACAAGGCGGCGGAGCCTCATGTAGTTATATCCCAACGCCCTCATGCGTTTCAGAATCTTCTCTACGGACTCGATACAGTTCTGACCTTCCTTCGCCCACTAGCCGCTTTCTCTTCTATTTCCGGCCGTGCCTGCTCGACCCCCCCACATTTGCTGTACAGCACAGCACTGTGTAGACTACCGACCGGGGACCTTGTCGTGCACCATTCTCCGATTCAAATATCGGCCTTCGACTTTTCGGACCCTCGAAACATCGCATAAGTTCATCCTGGGCCCAGCACTTTACACCTCCTCACTACCGCACTTCATCGGACTCTCCTTCGGACATTCACTGGACACTACCCAGCCCTCCACTTCACCATCTCACAATGGACGCAGACAGACGGCTCACCAAGGCCCTCGAGGCCGCCAACGATGCTCTCCAGCACCTTTCCATGTCGCCAGACTTCTCATGCCTGGACTGCACACACATTGACCGCCTCCTCGCAAGAGTTGTCGATCTGCCAACCGAGGGGAACCAGAGGAATAGCAGACGCAACCTGCTGGTGATTCGCCAATGGATGGTCACAGAGGGGCCCGGCGTCGTACTCCTCGAGGTCCTCGGCCAGCTCTACTGGCGGTTGGGCGAACTCAACGGAAAGCAATTCGAGAAGTTCAAGACCGCACTCCAGACCCAGAAGGCCTACTCAGCCCTCATCCAAGACACTGGCTCCGTCACTCTCGTTGTTCAACGCATTCGCCACATTCAGCGATCCAAGGCAGACGCTTGCCAGGATTTCCTGTGCGAATTGTCCGACCTCACAGGCACCAAAGGTTAGTAGTCTCCACTGTATGCTCCCTCAACACACATGCTAACTCACCCAGTCGACTCACCCATGGCTGACATGGATGCCCTTCGTGCCACCTCCAGCAGTCCCTTTGGTTCACCTTCAGTGCACTCTCTCGACAGCGCAGCTTCGCAGGAGACTGGCTACATCGGCCTGGTCAAGTACGTTCCTAGCAGCAGCGCCTGGGGCGGAGACATGGAACAGCTCCTCATGGACTTCTACATCAACGGCATCTGCCCAGGACGGACACTAGCAACTGGAAGCTCAAACACATACCTCAACCTCCTCCAGCTTGCAGAGACAAGCCTGAGCACGCGATATGCCATTCTCAGCCTGAGCGCCTCTTACATTGGTGAATATCTCCACCTAGACAAGGAGCGATACCACCAAGCCGAGCTCTACTACTCCACTCAGGCATTGCAGGCGCTGCTGAGGCAGATCAGCAACGGCGAGAACCTCGACGCTGCTCTTGCCACCAGCATGCTGCTCATGCATCACGACGCGGTGAGCAACGCCGACGAGTCGAGCCTTTGCTGGTCTCTCCATGCCAATGTCTTCGATGCTATTCCTTCCGAGTTCATCGACCCCAACTCAGACCCCGCTCTCTTTATGCGCACACAGCTTGTTCTCGCCCGCACAGCCCAGGACGCTTTTACCCTTGAGAACACTGCCCTTCACTCTTTGGAGACCAAGAACTGGTACGAGGGCACGCCTCCCGCTGAAGCCCAGAAGATTTGCAGCATCACGGGTCTCTCACCTCAACTCCTGTTCCTCATTTCTTCCATCACATCACTTGCCACAGACACCAAGAGCCCTGCCAACGCGCACAAGGCCATGTACGCACAGCTCCAAGAGGCCCAGCTCCAGAACCTTCACCAATGGACTAGTGAAGCTCAGGGCCCCGCTCAAGAAGTCCTTCTCGCGACAGCTGAAGCTTTCCGCCTCGCCGCTCTCATCTACCTTCAGTGCCGCCTGTATGGTCTCACTCGTTTCAGCCCCGCCGTCATGGAGCTCAACGATGCCCTCACACAGGTGCTTCTTTCCATCCCCGTCAAGGGCAACCTTTACACGGCTGTCTATCCCGTCTGGCCTCTTTTTGTTGCTGCTGTGACTGCAAACTCAGACAAGCGGGATCGTCTCTACCAGAGAGTCGTCCCTATCCGAGAGGGTGATAAGAACACTCTCCCTGCTGTCCTCAAACGCGTATCTGGTCTCCGAATCTGGCTCGCGAACCAAGATGCTTCCCAGCAGCGTCGCGATGGCTGGTGGGACGAGATGCTCATGCCCAGCAGCAGCACCTCTGCTCTCCCTGCGAACCGTCTCTTGTGCCTCGGTTAAATCCCATCTCTTTCTAATCCCGGTGCTGGCAGCTTCCTGGAGAATGGAGCAGTCGGGTTGACTCTCTTTCTCTCAAAAACGGCAGACTTGAACTTCTATATACCCGCTTTCACGGACAGTCTTCCTCCATAAGGCTTACCATGTTCTTGTTTGAAACGCGGATTCTGAACTGCGGTGGCTTAGCCACTGTGGCAACGGACATTCTTTCGCAATTTCTCTTCTTCGATTCTAGAGCACATATTATGCTTTTCTTTCTCCTTTGCATTTATTGGCTGGCTGGTCGGTTAGTGGTTTCTTCCTTTACTTCTTCCTATACCCATAGATTAGCATTTGCGCCGTCGCATCATTGCATGTTACCATGACTGGAGGGTGGTTGGTACGGCGTTACCTGAGCCTGGTGGCTTTTTTCTGCAGCATTTTAGCACAGCATTTGAGCGTTTTTATTCCGCATCTGTTCCGTTTGGCTTTTCAAGGAGATAGATGGAGCGTCGCATTTGCATCTGCATAGAAGACTGGGTTCAAACAACCTGCTTCATATTTATATTCAAATTGAATTCTACAATAATCATATATACATATACTTCTGTTCCTGTGTTTCGTCATGAGAAGGCAGTGCAGATAACGAAATAGATCCTCCGCCTCCACTTTGATCCTGATCTAGTTGAGAATTGAGACTCGCCACTCCGTTGGTTCGAATCTCCGTATGGATTGGGGGTCCTGACATGGGTTGGTGACGCTGTTTGTAGGCTTATATATCAAAAGTCAGAATGAAAACGGGTAGGGTACGTCTCATGTTTCGCTACGGACACTCCTTCATTCTTGATTTTCAATCCACAGCCTTGTCTATGTCTCTCCTTTGGCAGACTGAAAGAGACACGGTAGGGAATTGGAGCTTGGAACTCGGGGTTAAGGTTGTGAGGTTGCTGCGTGATAATGATTTGTGTGAGCTTACCACGTCACTATTAGACTCGTTTGTCTTTGCACTCTCTATTCTTCAATATTTACTACTCACTACTAACATTTGGAACAAAGAGCGGTCTTCATTCAGCCTTACTCCCCCCGCCATAACTCTCTCTAGCAGATGAAACAACTCTCGAAACAATATAGACAAGCAAGCAAATCCACTCGCGCCACCCATGTTGAAACTTTGCCACTTGACAAAAATCTTGGTGCCTCATTTTCTTCCTAGTATTACATTCCTCGCATCCTCATCTATCCATGGTGTGTTTTGACATTATGCAAGTTTAATCTTATCGAAGGATTTCTCCACAAGTCGCAATTCTTGAAGTCCCTAATATCAGTGTGCCTGAACCATATATTCCTAGGTTTATGCACATCAGCAAGCCACCGGCACGCCACTATACGCTCTTTTCCCTTATTTTGTGTCTGGAGATGTCATGCTTTCCCTCGCAGCATCTTTTACTATCATCTTTTACTAACCGTGAAACAGGTGACACGGCTAGTATGCCCCCATCTATACAACCTTTGATGAACCAAACTGTCGCAATAGCCCACGATCATCAAGTATAAAGGAACATAAGCAGGCGTTAGTTCGCTAATATCTACTACGCCACATGCACCACATCCGCGGAACCTAGATGATGTCGCAATGATGCTAGCTCGATCGTCAATGTATGTAAGATTTGTGGCAACGTATCATCATCATCATCACCATTATCATCAGTATGTTGTAGAGGTTACCTGTACTGTGAGATTTAGTGAGTGAAAAAAAATTGTCACACAGTAGTTGCGTGCTCAGCCCGCCAAACCACTAAGACGATAATGTGCATTCTAAATAAAAATCAAAACATAATGGAAAGTTAAAGCGTGGAATTAATCACAGCTGAAGTGCAGTCAATGTTGCGGTCTGAAGTGTATACTGAGGCTTGTACGACTTCAGCTGTAGACATGGGTACACAAAGCTGACGCCCAGCTCAAGTGGCGGTACTGTACTCACCGTCTTCCAGGCGAATAGCCTCACGTGCTGAGTTCTAGCATCCCCCCACCCCTCAAAAAAAAAATTCCGAAAACGAGGATGCATGGTGGGGAGTTGGTATTCTACGTCGTGTTGAAAGTGGTGGCGATTGTGGAGGATGATGCACGCTGATTGGCCGAGGTTTTCCTGATGCTTTTGTTCAGCTGTGACCAAGCAACGCATGCTGGCTGCTAGCGCATACTTCAGCTGCATACTTAGATAATCGAGTCTTGAAATACATTTAGGTAGACGAGAATAGATGAAGATAGTGGACCGAATGATTGAAGAGACTTCCTCGATGTTGGCTCTTCTGTCACTCAACCCCTCACAAAGGGCAGCATAGGCTAGGCTAAATTTGGTGCGTACAAGAGATCCAGAAAAAGAACCTGTGCTGATTAAATGACTAAGGGATAAAGTTGTTCACGTCAAACATCCCTAACCTTTTCCAGGTTGGAGAATGAGTTCCTAACTAGGATATTAGTGTTTTGGCGAGCCAAGATTGGGAACGGGAATGGGAACGAATTCTCTGATAGTTCCCGATATTAGGATACCTACCGAGGCACACACACGGACGAACAGCGTTGGCGTTTGTCTCTCGATCATTTTTGCGCACTGACGTATAGTTGTTGGATGGAATGCTGGCCCCTACGTGTGAAGAGCTACGACTAGGAAACTGATCCAGTTAGATTAAAGCCCGCATTTAAAGAATACACATCTAGCAGGTTACTTTGTGAAATGTGGGGCTTTTGGCCATTTCGAAATTGCATTTCGGCGAGTACTGCACATATCCATGTGGCATGTGCGCTACGGACTTGAAGGATGCTCAATTAGGAAGTTAGGAGCGGTCGAAATAAGGAAATGCGTCAATGGATCACTGGAAATATATGAACTTCGTATTAAATATGGGTGGGGAATGGGGCGGCTTGAAGTAATGGGATCTGTTGTTTCCATTGAGGCACGTGGTGGTCCTGGCAACAAGAAGGCAAACTTTTCGCCAACAAAAGGCGACTATGAAGATGGAGTAATTTGAACGGATGTGAATTATTGTGCATTAGCCCTCTAATGAACTACCCTAGACTAATGAACATGAGACCGCAAGAAAATGAGTAAAAAGAGCCTAGGAGGATTGAAATTAATTCGTCAAGGGACATGGAATGGGAAAAACAGGGGCCACTTCAGGGTGAACCGAATATTCACTGTTGGTGTTTATTACGGTATTTCTATGAGGATTTACTCAAAGAAGTACGCAGAAGATGGCGATGCGTGCCTCGCCCCAAAACCCCCGGCCGTGAACGGCTCTCTACGCATTCGACGTGAAGTGTATGCCAGCGACGCTCGTGATATAAATATGAAAAATGTAAATATCGGGTACCGTTATCCTGCCGCGCTCTAGAAAGGGGGTTACCAAAAAAATGGAATTGAGAAGCAAGTTGAAAGATGAAGCTATGCTAATTTTTTGCATGTAAATAGGAGTAAGGGGAAAAAATATGGCCGAATATGCAATTCCATTCTCCACGCGAAGAGGTTGGTGTGCAACCTATCCCGCTTTGTATGAATTGAAGGTCATATCCCCTTTGCGTGGTGAATTTCTAGCCACTGATGTAAACGCTGCTTCGGTATAGCATAAAATAAACCGCATTTGAATGAATAAGAGGTCTATTGAAATTGAGGGAAAGCAAAGCTTTACGGAAGAATCAAGGAAGTTAGAAAAGGATTCCGTTCTAGATTCGTATATATGTGGTATGATCCATGAATTTAGATCGATTTCCAGTCGTAGATGTGAATGGTGTTCTATTATGGCGGAAAATTGAGAGTCTTTACCCAAGCATTTGTCTTGCTACCAGTCTGAAATGATGCTAGGACTAGGTGAGTCAGTTTCTTCGGAGGAAACATCCGTGGGTGGATAAGAAGGCTTGTTTTGTCCACATGTAGGACAGCGACTTTCTTGATCTGATATACTGGTGCTTTCGTCCTTCTGAGATTCCGCATCTGCTTTTTTGCGCTTGCTCAAGCTTTCTTCTGTGCTGGCTTCTCTGCTGTCACCGCCATGAATAGCTTTGCGTTTTCCGGTTGTATATGTCACAACTTCACCCTCCTCGCATTCTGTCTGACGTTTGGCGATTTTTACCAATTTAGCATCGAGAAGCCACATGCTCTTGTTGAAATCGAATACCCAAGGTTCCATACTCTTGAGACTGTATACGATCTTTTTCGGGTTCTTTGTGTATAACATTTCCCCATCAAAAGGCATCACCGTTTCGATGTAAGCCTTAGGAACCTGGCCCAGTGCAAGCCACTCGAAACCATGGCTTCTGGATGCAGGTACACGAAGATCTGACTCTCGGATCTCAGTTATCGAAAGCCAGATAGCAGCGCCTGAATCGATCAACTCTTTAAGATTGATTGTCCCACAATTCTCTGGAATTTCTGCGCAGGAGACCCAGATAGGAATGTGTACATTGCGGTTGTTTTTTTCGACATCTCTTTGGCTCTTCGATACTCCAGTACCACTACTTATTCCTTCAATCTCATATACTCGAGCTCTAATGGTTGCCGGAATTAGGTTTGAAGTGCTGATTTTAGCACAGGAGATTCGGCTTCCAATATGTGAGCTGCGATTATAGTGGAAGTCCGCTCGTTTCAGTGCACTACCTACTTACTGTTAGTCACAGAAACAACGTAGTATATCAAGTTAAACCCACGGATGTTATCAAACACCGAAATGAAGGACGAAGGGTCCTTTTTTTTATTCCATATCAGGTGACGCTCGATTCGCCCCCTAGTAAAATCTTGGATAGAAACGGTACCAAGAGCCTGGAAGGCGTTGCCCTTTTTTAATTTCGACTTCGTCTCACGATTCTGGACGTGAGTATCGATACTGACGTGACTGCTGAGGGTGGCGGAATTTTCGTAGAATACTCGATAAAAACTGGAAGGAAGGAAGTTGAGCGCACCACGAATGCGCTCCAATTTTTGCGAGAAGGTTCTGTCTCATATTAGCGGCATATAGCCAGGAAAAAGAATCATCCATACACTACAATTGGATCCTTGAGAATTTGAGTAATTTCGTATCCCTCCATGGGCTCTAAATCCACCGTCTTCCATCGTT
This sequence comes from Clavariopsis aquatica, assembly GCA_013620735.1. Lineage (NCBI taxonomy): Eukaryota > Fungi > Ascomycota > Dothideomycetes > Pleosporales > Clavariopsis > Clavariopsis aquatica. The sequence goes on along the minus strand of JAAZQE010000500.1, from coordinate 5,664 downwards.
GTGGCATCGTCGCCTTCTTTTCGATCTCGGCGATGTGCTTCAGGTCTGGCATTTGAGGTGTACGTACCACTCGACCACTTGATTCTTCGAAAGTTGTAAATGACTCAAGAAGGTCAGAAAATTGTCGAAAGTTTGTCTCATCGATGTAGTGCTTGAATTTTGAGACTAGCTTCCTGATACTGATACCTTCAACTGGGATAGAGGCATAGATTTCCTTGACAGATGGAAGGCGCTCCACTGGTGTATTTACTAAGTAATCAGAGTCAGCAATCTTTATTAGACTATTCTTACGCCGAGGCGCGTTCTTGGAAGTCGGCATGGGCTGCTTTTGTTATTACCTAACGTTGGTTTGAAGATTGGTAAAAATTTTGAGGATGTAGTAGCTGACGAGCTCCCCTTAAGGGTACAAGCCCTTATTCCAGCTTCTTCGGGCATTCTAGGTTGGCGACCTTTTATATTGGAATTGCCTATGATGTATATTAACCAAGTCAGTCTTCAAGGTATCTTTGGTGGACGAAAGTGAGCTTTCTAGTGCGGTTATAGGTGGTGTGAAGCATTAGATGGGCTTTATCCTAGCTTGCTCAAATTGATCTATTACCTTGTGTGGTATGTGTAGAGGTTATTGTAGCTTGGAGAACTGTTGTTGTCCAGTCTAATTTGGAGATGAATTGTTTCACTGATACAGTAGCTTGGTGGATCAAAGAGCCAAAATGATCATCTCTCTCACTAGTATGAGGGAGACTCTAATTAATTCGAAACGGCTCAACGATGGGTTTTCGAGTTGGAAATCTGAGGGTGTAGGTTGAAGATTGGGTGTACAAGGACTGAAGGAGAGAGAGTCAGAGGAAGCTGAGAGGATTGAGGGTAGTAATATAAAGAGTGGTGAGTTGGTGAGATTTAGTTTTGAACGTCGAAAGTTCAAGGTGAAGATTTTATACACTCACTTATCTGGCTTCCATAAAAGACTGAGAGACTTTCGAATAGGTGAAGTAAGAAAATATAATTACAGAGTTGAGTATTTGGGGCATATAAACCTACTTCACAGGAGATAGATTGGATATTTTGGTGGAGACCTTGCTGCTTTAAAGTTTTGGAATAATATCTGTCCATCAGACTTCACATGCCTTATAGGTAAGGTATATTAAGCCAAGGATACAATTTGTAAGAGGATGGTGAAAGAGGTGGTGAGAATTGCATCTCGGGGTTATTGATCTTGTTCAGGAAGAGTAGAGAGGACTTGTTAGCTACCTGAAATACTCCTCGAAACGCTTCAATTTCCTGTTTTGTCAAGAGAAATCCCCTCTGTAATGGTTCTGGTTATTCTTGGTCGTGCAGTCATGAAATTGATAGAGAAAGAATATTGAAAGATTAACTGGATATACCAACTGTCTATGAAACTCCATTCCCACGCTAAACTATTGAAATCATTACGCCTTCGCCTCTACTAGGGTTGAAGCCTTAATACCATTCGAAGCCTCAAATCCGCTTCGGTTAACAAACACATGTGCTAAACCTCTCAGCTCTCCATTGGCACTGTTGATAACAGTTTTATCCTCGGATTTCTTGCTGACGTCCTCCATAAGCAAGTCTTGCTCCTTGATGATATCCACCCACCCGAAGGTATCTTCAATTTTGCCTCTCATAATATTCCTCATCGCCGTGCTGAGTCGCAGTGTGCATTCGCCTGTTGTCTCCCCATACACGAATTTCTCACCTGTCGAGGGCCTAGCTAGCAATCGAATTGGTAGCAATGAGGCTGCGGTGCCAACAGCAATTACCTCGTCGAAGAACTTGCACTCGCTCCATGGAATTTCGCGGCGCTCAACCTTCCAGCCAAAGCTTTCTGCGAGCGCTAAGCAAGAGTCCGACGTGATACTCTGAACAATGTTCTTGCTATCAGGCACAACAACAATGACACTGTCGCCAATCTTTTTGATGCCAATGAAGCCGGAAGTAGAGAACTCTTCGACGCAAGTCCGAGTCTGTGCATCCAAGTGTAATGTGACATGGAACCCTTGTGCACGTGCTTTGTCCGTATGTCGGATTACAGGCGCGTAGTTGCCGCCAACCTTTGCACCACCGGTGCCTCGTGGTGCAGCACGGTCGAAGTCTTCGACTACACACGCGGGGAGAGGCTGCACACCATGGTAAGTTGTCCCAGGCTGGACGTACACAGCGAATGTGTACTCGGTCGGTGCAGTGAGAGACAGATGGCCGCTGGATCCGAAAACAAGAGGGCGGATGTACATGAGTGCCTCCGTGTTGTGAGGTGCAACCCATTCTGCATTTTTTGCAACGGCAAGCTTGGTGCACTTTAAGAAGTGCTCTTGTGGTATCTCAGGAATGGATACATAGCTTGCCGATACAGCAAGGCGGTCTGCATGCGCAGTGGGTCTGAACATGATGATATTTCCATCGGGCCCGCGGTGAGCTTTCATACCTTCGTATGCTTGTTGGCCGTAGTTCAGGGCAGGTGCGAGGCCGTGGACACGTAGATACGGATCCTGGATGAATTTGGGCTCGCTCCATTGGCCAGTGGTGACAGAATATGTGGACTCAACGTGGCCATTGACATTATCCTGGACAGATAAACCAAGCTGGTTCCAGTTGACTGTCTCGAGGGGGGCTGGCGGGAAGGCCATATCGGTGATTGAATCACTATTCGGGAGAGAGAAAAAGGGAAAAAAGAAAGGAAATAATGGATATGAAACAATGTTTAGGTTCTGGCTTGAAAGTCTTGGAAGTCTTAAAAGTTCTGGAGAGAGCGTAAATAAGAGAAGTAGGACAAAGATTGAAGAGTGAAGAATGGGCCTGGGATTGAGATACAAGGCAGAAGATACAGTTCATAGCCTCTCATAAAAAGAGTCTTCTTACGCCCCAAACTTCTCACATCCCCGTGCAGAACTCGTAGACGTATCCAAATGGGGACCAACAAACACTTTCAAATCCGACACAACAGCGGCCTCCATTGCTCAGCCTACAAGCAGCAAATCGCGCCCACATAGCCAGGACTAGTCTTCGGGTCGGAGAATGTCCTGGTGCCAGGGGTCCATCGTGCTGGCCTCAGCTTGCAGTCATACATAACGACCAATTACTCATGTGGGCGGGCTAAGAATTTCCGCTGGCCTTCCGCCCCCTGCGAAGTGCGCGGCTGTTCACAACGACAAGGGTGTGCAAGGCAGGATTTCTCAAGCGCGGTGACTTGCATGGGGCGAAGCGGGACCCACTAGCACGTCAGAGCTAATACAATAGTCGAATTTTCGAGAGACAAAGATAGAGTCAAGGCGTTGATGGCTGAAACGCAAGGACTGTGGAGGCGGAGTTGCGTTGGGGTCCGTGCGCGGCTGTTTGCTGAGCCTGATCACGTGGAGAATGTCACATTCCCGAACGTGGGAATAAGGTGCCATAATAGTAAGAATCGTAGATGGGATAGCTCTCAAGCGTTTTGCCAATATCACCGTTTTTGCTCACCAAGTTGTATACTTTCCCATAAAATATATAGCTGACTATTGAGGTTCAATTTACAACATGGGTTGAGAATTGGATTTAGAGGTCAATGAAGGAAATAGTTTAGGCCAGGAGTAAACTAACGCGGAAAAACAACCCTGGAGTTCAATAATAAGGAACAATACAAATAGATGGGCATGGACCAATGGTAGTATTAAGATCCGAAAATATCATTAAATGGAATTGTCACTAGAGGAGATACGTGCATTGCAATTCGAAAACTTGAATAGCCAATTTGGTGAATTCTGAGCTGAAATGTTTTCAAGATCATTTATTTTATCTAATCTATATTCACTTATGAAATGCAATAGGCTTTTCTAAACACTAAAGATGTACTCTTACACGATGTCAAATTAGATCAATTTCGTTATTGAATTGATATGCTAGCCCAGCTACCCATATCGCCACTTGTTACTCTCAAGATATTTTGAAACTCTGATAGTCGTAGAGGAACCTAAAAGCGATGTTGAGAGTTCGAAAAAAGATCCAAACTTCCATAGGCCACTTTCCTGCTCATATCCCTTCCCCACCATGGGTGATTTTAGATCTATACAACCAAGTCTCCAACCACGAAATCCCAACTTCGACAAACACTTCCCAGATTGTAACATTTTAACCAAATATAGCCGTTGATTAAATCTATAAATTGAAGGTGAAAGGTCTCCGAGAGCGTTCAAGGGAAGAGGGTCATTCCCCAAATATGCAGCCCATCCCTCACCCTCCACGCACCTGCCAACCAAATCTTGCCAGTCCATTCATATATACCTCTCTCCTTCATATCAGTCTTACTCATGACTTTTAAGCTCGCCGGATTGCCTTCATTCACAATTGCTCTAACATACACGTGCTCCCAAGGCTGCCAAAACTCCTTTGCCTTCTTACAAGCTGCAAATGCCGCGTTGAGCGATTCGGTGGCATAACCTTTGCCCCAAGCTGAGGGTAGGTACTGGTAACCGAGTTCGACGGTTAATGTAGTGTCAGGGGGCGTAGAGGGGGATACCAAATGTTCTGGCAATGCGAGGCCACCTGAATCCACCGTTTTCATGGTTATGAGACCGATAAATTTCGTCGGTAAGTCTACCTGCTCTTGTTTTTGCTCTACAGGGGTAGGCTCGGAACTAGAGACTAATTCATGAACAGCGTATACGATTCTGTAAACCTTTCCTGCTCCTTCGACCTCAGGAACAGGGAGGACGCCCTTCATCACGTTTTCTGTATCCTCGAGTGTTTTGGATCGGCCAAAGATGCTGTGGAGGAAGGGTTAATGATATCATGAAAAAAAATATTTGGTCCCCCATTTTATAGCTCAAGGAATGGTATATGAACACGGATGGATTTAATATTGAGAAAGAATAGCAAGGCAACGTACCTCCACCAAGTTGTTTTCTCATCGCTGCGCACTTCATGTAACCACTCGAGCTCCTTACTTCCTCGCTCCGCTTTGGTGACGAGAGTCAACTTTAGCCTTGGTGTGAAGATTATTGGATCCATATTTTCTAATGTCAAAGCTTCAGCAATGCGTTGTTGGTGTTGCCAGAGAAGTGGGCGGGGTATTCTTGTAACAATTTCAAGTGCACCTACCTGTGTACTTATACTACAAATGACCAGTACGTACTCGTAACATTAGATTCGCATTTTGTCCCTAAATAGGAAGGTGTGAATGTCCATGCAGAGGCGTACAATGATCCTCCATGATTATAGGGCGTGTGGGTAAGCAGCAGTGACTAAGCGAGCCAATGCTGAAAGTTGTGACCCAATATCTCGTACGATAAATATCAGACGTTGTTTCCTATCAGTACTGGTAATGGTTGTCCACACTCAAGTTTCCCATCAGTGCATAGCAGGAAAAATTTATATCGATGATCGTTGATTTGAGAAATAATAGAACGGTGTTCACTATTTCGCTGCATCAACAAACCTATGAGGTCTAGCTGCTGACAGACTCTTCCTAGGGCTAACTACGTATGTGACGGTAAGCAAGATGGATGAGGAGAGGTATCACGATTAGGCAGATGTAATTGAGGTGAATTCATTGGTTGTATTATATATTGGTACAACCAATATATATATACAGGTCAGTGTCGATGAGTCAGCGGATATACGCGTGACAGCCCTGATTGGCCCTATGGTGAGTAGTAGTAGTAGTAGTATTGATTT
>JAAZQE010000050.1:0-66666 GCA_013620735.1 Clavariopsis aquatica | reverse complement strand
GCTTTTATTTTGCGAGAATCTACCTCATGCGCCCGTATCTGCAACCACCTGCTTAGTCTACTTAGCTGCTCGAATTTCGACGTGGACAAGTAATTTCTTGATATAGGCGAGCTTACCAAACACTGCAGTATGCGGGGAAACAGAAAGACCCTCGTCGATGGGAAGAGAGTTTGGACGCGTTTTCGCTAAATCTACCACTCATGTGTATCCATAGTGCCCTAAACTAGAACCGATGGCGTTTATAAATCATTTATCACCGCAGCCGTGCTGCCATACTGCTAGTCCCACCAAGGAACTACTTAATTCTGATATATAAAGGTGGAGTGGAAGTGGAAATATGAAATAACATTCGAGTCACATCACCTACCCCATCTCCATATACCTATCCTAACCGGCTCTGCATATTCTCAATGAAGACCCTATTTTCTCTCTTCTCTTCAGTCCTCCTCTTCTCTTCTTTCGCTACCCAATGCTCTATTCATAATGAGATAAACGATGTTTTCGCTCCCTTGCCAGCAACTTCCAAAGGCCTCAAAATTGGCCCTGAAGGATATGTAGTTGAATCCTTTGGTGGAGGCGTGTATATGGTTACTGATGGTTTATACCAATGTCTCTTCGTCGCGTCTACAAAAGGTGTCATTTTAGTCGACCTACCCCCAACAATCGGCAAAAACATCTTCTTTGCCATTGGCAATATTACCGACAAGCCGATTACTCATGTCGTATATTCCCATTCGCATGCTGACCACATCGGCACGGCATCGCTGGTCGTGAAGCCCGGCGTCGAAGTCATTGCACACGAAGATACCACCGAACTTCTACGTGCCTACGCAGACCCAAATCGGCCGGTTCCAACAAAGTCATTCGACCACGATTACGTCGTCAAGTCCGGGAATCAAACCATCCAGCTCTCTTACAAAGGCGAAAACCACTGCCGAGGAAACATTTTCATCTATGCCCCGTCCGCTCATGTCCTCATGCTTGTGGATGTTGTATTTCCAGGCTGGGCTCCATTCTCTCAACTCGCAGTTTCTAGCAACATTCCCGGATGGATCAATGCACACGACCAGATCTTAAACGACTACCCCGAAATGACGCACTACATCGGCGGCCATCTTGGGCGGTCGGGAAATCGAAAGGATGTCGTCATTCAGCGGGAATATATGCACGATTTACGCACTGCGTGTACGGCCGCAATCGGATTGACAGCCACAGCAGACCCGGTACTTGGTGCGATGCATATTCAGAATGTAGTTTTGACGGCAAATCCAGGGAACTACTGGGCTGTCTTCAAGGCATATTTGAACTTGGTTGCGGAAAGGTGTGCTAATGTGACGAATGAGAAGTGGCTGGGCAAACTAGGTGCTGTGGATGTGTTTGCGTTGGACGGAGCATTGGCAATGGTTGAGCATTTGCGGCTGGACTATAACGTCCTTGGGCCGTTCCGTAATGCGTAATTCTAGTCTAGTCACATCAAGGAACAGCGTATGTTCTTGATTTATTGTGTTTGAGGCCGTCTATCATCTAATATAGTACGGTTGACGCTAGAATAATAGTAGTGTAATTGAAGTACCCAGGTAGAGGAATGCTAGTAATGAAAATATAAAAAGAAGAAGTTTTAAACATTCAGTACAGGTTATCTGGTCATGTTGCTTTACATTTAACAGTAAACTTGTACAAACTCTAAGCTAGGTAGTCTTGAGAATCAATCATTAACTTGAGTTGATGCGTCCTTTCCTCGATAGTCGCATTATGTATTGACTAGTCCACAGTTGTAGAGTGCAATGAGCAGGATCTTTTTGGTGACGGGTATTTATAAACTGTGAGAGAGGTGTCTCTCATGGTTTGGGGATACACAGGAATATTGACTCTGCCGATGACGGGTCGTCGAGACGGCTGATATAGATTGAGCAAAATGTCTTCCTAGCACCGAAATCCCTTGTCCTGTTCGGCTTTCTCGGAATGGTTTTCTCCACCCTTCTCCACGCAATAGATTTCATTAATGAACATGGTATTGAGACAACTTAGAACATGAACTCTAATGAGACAGACTAGGTCGGATACGATCAAAGCCGCATTTCCTTGGGCAAGTGTGTTGGAGCTAAGAGACTATGTTGACAAGCTACGGGAAAAGAAACCTGAAGCCGATGTTGTTATACCGAGGAGGAATGTATTAGAAATCGTCGATGTATTGGTCAGCGTTCGCCCTCGGAACTCGACCGACCCCCGAGATGAGATATTTTGCGTTCTATGGCTGGTACGGGACTGGGGGGACTGAGAACCCATGAAAGCAGATTACTCAAAGATGAACTGATTTTATTCCATAATACAAACACAGCGCAATGTAAGCATGGAACCTAAAATAGTTACGGATTGGTTTCTCTAGGACCGAATCTCCTCCCTCGAAAGAATGATTAGTTTGCGTTCATACCCACTCCTATATTTGGATTAGTCAGGAATCCACGTCAGCACGTCTATCAAGGGGCATTGTATCACACAGTGATGGAAAACACGTACCCTTTGCATTTCTCAGTAATCTGAGTACTATAGCAACGCTCTTTGCATCCTGCACCCCTTACTCGTATTTTAGAATTCGTTTCCGGACCTGGACCGTTTTCTTACGAGGCTGAATAGGGTGGTGCTGACCAATATGAGCGAAGCACTATATCTGGTACACATTGAGATACAGAAGTTGTTCAGGATTAAGAGTGGTAGTTTGGGCATGGGGCCTGTAGAAATACGAGATGGTGGCGAGATTTTCCTATGGTAGGGTGTCGAGGGTGTGTTTTTGTTAAGGATCGCGGATGGGATGGAGAAAATATTGCCATGTAGACGTAGATTAGAAGGCTGCTGGGGAGTTTTATCTCCAGTAACGAATTCCTTTTAAATGCAAAGTGGATGGGCCATTTTAGGAAGAAGGGTGAATTCCTCTTGCATTAGCGAGTCTGAAGCCTCTATTGGTCGCTGGGCGTATTCGAGAGAATGGTAGGTTTAAGGTTTTATATACAAAAGGATCCTTTTTAAGGATTATATAGCGTATATTTATCATACTTTTGCCTTCCGTCTTGAATTAATAGTCGAGAGTTGTGTTGTGCCGAAATTGAGGGATGCCTAAGTCTAGAACATAAATAATTATGATTTCCTAGGAGCGCTTTCCCCGTAAGTGAATTCCTTTAAGCTTTAATCTTGAAGTTGAATCTAGTTTGCGTTGTTTAAAAATCCGTTACTAGGGCTCTGCTGCCCTGCTTGCAGATCCAGTAGGTTCGACAGGAACCGCACCGACCCCCGTCCTCTCATTTCCAGCTTTCGTCTGTGTTGGTAAAATTTCTGGATCTTCCCTATCAGTCTCCCTCCGAGTATCGCTGATCTGTGGGAATGGTACGAAATGTGCTCTCCGGGCCCGCTTCTTGTCGAGTCGTCGCCTCCAAGGTTTGTATAGCAGTACACTGAGTCCGCCGAAGACGACGAATGCTCCGCATATCGCACCACCTAGGAATGTAAGCTGAATCAAGAAAGCAGGGAAGATTCAAACTTGCCGACAATATCCCAGGATTCGCCCAACCTCTCAACCCCATCCCAAAACCTTCCCTCTGGCGCAGCAACATTCAACGCTAGATTAAGGAACTGAACAACCCCAATTACTGTCGCCACCACAACCGTAATAACAGTCAGCACAATGCTATAATAACAAATCGCAATCGGATCTCTCGCCAACTGTGTACTAGTATACAGACTCATCATTAGCGCGCCATCCGTCGTATCCAGCAAGCACATTCCCACTGTAAACAACAGTGGGAACAACAAAATGAGCCATATTGAGGTACCCTTGGACGCCTGAATCGAGGAGATTCCCAAGATTGCTATCTCTGAGGAAGTGTCGAAACCAAGACCGAATAGCACGCCCAAAGGGTACATCTTCCATGGCTTGTCGATGAGTTTGAACATTCGCTGGAGGATGTTGAATAAGACGCCGGCGCCTTGGATTTTAAATTCTTGATGCTCGGTTCCGGGTTCGCAGGATATCAACCTTCTCATCTGCACGATCAATTTGTACAAGATGTACAGGTTCATAATCCCGAGGAGCAGTAAGAATGTGGCTGAGACAGAGGTTCCAATGATACCGCCGATTTTGGAAAAGTTGTCGAATTTGGAAGACACAGCTGCTGCTGTTCCGGCAACAACAAGAGATGTGATGATGACGATCGTCGAGTGCCCGAGGGAAAAGTACATCCCAACTGTGGTTGGGCGCTGACCTGCCGCAATAAGACGGCGAGTCATGAGGTCTATGGCGGATATGTGGTCTGCATCAAGAGCGTGACGGAGACCTAGGGTCCAGGAGAGGATCGCGGTGGATATTAGGGGAGTATGATAGTGCTGATGAGTATCAGAAACCGTCCGACCCTAGGTCGATTTTGGTACAATAGACATACTAATACTGCGCCCACCGCCGCCCATGTTATAAGGTTGATGACAACCAGGGCTACTATGATGGCAACAGCGGCAAAGGGAAGCCTGCTGAGATATGGTATGCGTGCATGAGCCAGAGACGCCTTAGTCGAAAAATGCTTCAATAGCGAAGGCTTCCTTTCTTCTGATTCTACTTCTCCATGATGAGATGACCCATGCTGGTCAGCCATTTCATTCAATTCTCTGGGCTATGAGTGATCTGTCTCGGAATATACGACAATTGAGTACATTAGTGAATAGTGGAATGTGTGATGATCTGCAAGACGACTGGTGTCTAATGCTGGGAAGAGATTGTCACCAGCGGAGGCTCTCGAGTTTATATGAGTACCTAGACGGCGCGTAGTGGGGGTGCCATCACCCTAAACCCCCGTTATCTGTTAGCAATGGCGGGGTAGCTTTTTCTGCAAGGTGGGGTATTACAAAGCTTCAACTGTCAACAACCTGCACAAATACTGTAAGTCAAGTTGATATAGAGAAATCAATACTGTGCAATGTTTTTTCATTAAGGTTCTACATTTTAGTGAAACAGAGGGAGGCATTTGTACCTCCAAAGCCGAAGCTGTTGGATAAAGCGACCTTAATTTCTTTTTGCTGCGCTGTCTTGGCAACGTAGTTGCAGTTGAAATCCTCTGGAGGATTACCAGGCGTTTCTAGATTGAGTGTAGGGGGAAGAGCGTTCTGTATAGTCAGTGTTCACTCTTTCCTACAAGTTACTATATCTCTTAGAACTCACGTGATGTAGTGCCAGAACTGTAAAGACAGCTTCTACACTCCCTGAGGCACCTAGAAGATGCCCGATAGCACCCTTGGTGCTGCTGATGTTGATATCAGACGCTCGTTCTTTTCCGCCCTCTCCAAGGAAAAGGTCCTTGATAGCACGATTTTCGGCCGCATCACCGAGAGTGGTGCTTGTTGCGTGTGCATTGATGTAGTCAACAGAGCTGGGCTTGAGATTTGCATGTCGCAGAGCATGCTTCATAGCGAGGAATGGGCCATGCCCGTCTTCACGCGGGGCCGTCATGTGGTAGGCATCGCTCGAGAGTCCGTAGCCTGAAACTTCAGCATAGATTCTGGCTCCTCGTTTCTTCGCGTGCTCAAGTTCCTGAGATTATTAGCTTCATTAATCTTGCTGCCCAAAAGGTTATATGCTCGCCTCAAGGACAACAACACCAGCTCCTTCTCCGATAACAAACCCCGCTCTATCTCGGTCAAATGGGCGACTTGCTTCAGTTGGATTGTGGTTCCAGGCGGTAGCCAGGCTTCTCGCTCGTGCAAAGCCAGCAATTGCGAGAGGGTGAATGCAAGATTCCGCGCCTCCTGCAACCATTACATCTGCATCACCGAATTGGATGAGACGAGCTGCATCACCGATACTATGGGCACCAGTAGTGCATGCTGTGGTTGCTGCATGATTTGGGCCCTAATAAAGTCAGTTGCTGGATATTAAAGGTGGCACAAATCAAAGGTCCACTCGGTAACTCACCTTGAACCCATATCGCATAGACACATGACCTGCGGCGAGATTGATGAGAAGACGAGGAACAAAGAGAGGGGAGACTTTTCTGTAGCCCTAAAGGTTTGTCAGCACGCAAATATCTCTGCTGAAAGGTGACTTGCCCCTTTTTCAAACGCAACAGTGGTTTCATACACATCATCTAGACTGCCAATTCCGGACCCCATATAGACACCCTATCAGATTGTTAGCGTGTAGTAGAACGGATGTGACGAGCATTCTATACCGAGGCCTCTAAATCTTCTTCCTTAGTCGGAGACCATTCTGCATCCTTCAGCGCTTCTTCGGAGGCGACCATGGCGTACTGAGCAAAACGAGCCATTCTACGATCATCCTTTTCAAATCTCAGTGAACCATCTAGATCATAACACTAACCAACTCACTCCGGGAGTTAGCCATTCCTGCGCATTCCATCCTCCATTACCCTTGGATCCCTCTTGAACCAGTCCAGCTATTTGACTCGGAAGAGATTCGAATTGAGGTCCCTTGTCTTTGATGGAAACGATGCCGCATTGCCCGTCCAGGAGGCGTTTCCACGTTCGGCGAACACCTGGATCAGTGAGGAATTGAAAGTGAAAAATAGCGGGCGATTGAGAAGGAGATATATGTACCTATGCCTAGAGGCGTTACGAGTCCGAGCCCTGTAACTACCACTTTTCGCATTGCATAGTTTGATAATAGTGAATTAGGTTGCTGAAAGTTTCAGGCTGCTGTCAAGATTGAAGCTTAAGCTAACAAAATATTCTAACTATATCTGAACTAGCTCAGAGGATCCGTGCGTTCATTTTCCCATCTCTACTCCAAACTTTGAAGTGTAGAGAATAAACACCCAATCTCCACCTACCTGATGTAGCTTTCTATATTGAAGTTTCTATAACTTTATTCTAGCATACAGCCCCATGTAACTTGAAAATTAGTGACTGAGGCGAAATCCACTAAGATAGCTAGAATGATTGCGAGACTTGTGCTTGCGCTTCAGCTGATATGACATCAACACGGCATGACGAAAAGGTCCAACTTGGTCTCGATATATTTTCTGGGGGAGCCTTGGATTCGTATGCCTACGTCTACTGAATAAGAATACGGAATTCAGTCAATTGCCCTTTGAAATATACCCCATTCTTATGTTCTTGTCAATTGGGATTACGAACGGCTCGATATATTGAGTTCCTGAAGACATTTGTTGCATCCACTATCTGATAATGTGTACCCGACCTCGGAAATTCAAGATTTTATTAATATACCATGGCATTCCCTTGAGTGTATACCCCAACCCTGATCAAGGATTCTGCGTTTTCGGAATGCTCTACCGTTTATTTTTCTGGCAACGAGGTCGAAGTTTTCAGCACTTATATGACGTATCCGCCGGCATTTACTAGTCGTGGCTCACTTGCTGCTTCGAAACTGCCATTTTGGAGTCTCCTAATTGCCTGGCCGTATGCCTGTCCAGGCGGAACCCAAGTAACATTATGACCCAGAGATTTTAAGTAGGCTACTGTTGAATTGTTGAACGTGTACTCAAACCCCATAACCGTGGGCACGACTTGATCGTGGAATCGAGGTTGTGATAATGCCGCAACTGCATTTTATGTCAATCGAAACCCATAAGACCTGGCCCTTCTAACTCACAAGCTGTCATGTTATGTTCAAATATATGCCATAGTGTCTGGATGTTAGTGGTGATGATACGTGATCCACCTCCCGCCCCGAGTGCGATGTAGAAAGTGCCATTGCAGTGCTCGACAATGGTAGGACTCATGGAGCTGAGAGGTTTCTTGCCTGGTCTGATATAATTTGAAGGTTGTGGTACTAGAGGCAGTTAGTATATTGATTACCTATCGACAAGATTAAGTCATACGGTAACCCTTCACATCTGAGACCCCTGGTATGCTGAAGTCTGGTGAGATGTTAGATTGAGCTACATTGGATCGAGTGAGAATAAATTTACCATTCATTTCATTATTCAGTATTATTCCAGTCTCAGGTACCATAAGCTGCGAACCAAAGAGAGTGTTGATGGTCGTCGTTAGTGATATCACAAGTCCAGAAGAATCGGCAACGGTAATTTGGGAGGTTCCCGGACTGTTGAATGTTAGCAAGTTGTTTTGGCCTTTTCACGTAGCAGGGGTTGAGGCTGTTTCTTACGTATCCAAACTATCCAGTAGTGCTGGGTCATAGGCACTCACATTAAGAGTGTGGAAGTCGGAGATTTTGGCTCGAATTTCTTTGGCAGCTTGTGGCGCGAGCATCGATTTTTGATATGCTTCAATACCGGCTACATAGGCTGGATCACCCAATTGAGTTCTCTATAAATAGAATAGGTTAGAAGAGACCTCTTATGCGTTGAATTGGCGTACTTCTCCATATCCGAATTTGACTGCTTCATCGAGCCTATGATAGGAGAGATTTAGACCAATACTAGCGGAGTCATCATAACCTTCTAAGACGTTAAACGTTTGTAGAACTACGGCCCCACTAGCCGGTGCTGGAACAGATCTGAGCCTATATCCCTTATAGTCAAGCTCTACTGGCTTTCGTAGCGTAACTGTATAGTTTTTTAGATCCTCTAATGTCATGATACCTTGGGCCTTTTTGATGGCATTGATCGTTTTGTGAGCGATAGGCCCTGTGTAAAAGGCATCTGGGCCTTGAAGAGCAATTTCCTCAAGTGTATGGGCATACCGCTTGCGCGTCATCCTATCTCCAAGACCAAGAAGTGTCCCATTAGGTGCAAAGTCTACAGCCCAGGCTGGGTCTTTAGTCAAGAACGAATTTGAAGGGGTGACGGTATTCATATATCGGAAGATGTCTGCGGAAATCAAGAATCCTTCGCGGGCGAGCTTGATGGAAGGTGCAAAAAGACGACGCCAAGAAAGAGACCCATAATGCTTGTGAAGGTACTCAAGCGCTCTCAATTCGCCAGGAACACCACTAGCGTGGTTAGTTACAAGTGTGAAGTCACGGAGCCCAATCTTACACCGCAAGTCCACCATAGAGGCTGGCATCAGTGTTATTGTTGTACATGTCTTCATGGGCGCCAGCCGGAGCGATCTCCCGAAAGTCTACTATATCATAGGCGCCCGTCGACGATCGAATGTTCATGAAACCCCCACCACCGATGCTAGGCGTTTGTTACCAATATGAAAATATGTGTCGTGGATGCGTGCTTCAAATTACCCACTATGGTACATTGCTATCTCATCTGTCAGTGCGGAAAGAGGCTTGGGCGTGGGAGGAGATACCAATGACGCCTATGCAAAGGGTGGTGCCAATCGCCTAGGGCAAGCTCAGTCTCGATCGCATGTTTTTGTGGCAGATGCGGTGTCTTACAGCATCAGCAGCATTCCCACCATCTTTGAGCAGGCGAATTCCGACCTTGCTGCACACATCGACTTCCGAAGTGACAGCACCAGTCCGGCTGCTCTCGTGATGCTGGCCGCTGACACGAAGCGAAAACAGCCCTGGAAGAAGGAATAGAATGCCGCTCTGAAGAATCATTGTAACTTGCACACAGTCAATGGCGTTATCAACAAGTCAACCAGGGCGCCGACGGGGTTATGTACAAGCAGGAAGAAACACGGAGGTTGCCGGTGCTGAAAGTGCATGCCCGGCGATGCCCACATCCTATTGGCGGACCTACGACGCTCTGAGGCTGTGCGAGTTCATGTGGCCATGGGGCCACTCTGTGTCACCAACAGCCTGTAGGTGCATGGTGGAAAGGGTTGTCAAGGTATTGGTTGTTCCTTGGCGCGTTGCATGTTTCCAAAGTTTGTGTGTTTGTAGTCAACCTTGCCTGGGACACCCGCACCCCGTGGCGTTTCATTTCCCAACCACACTCGCCCACAAGGATGGATTCCGAGAACGCTGAGTCTGAGCTGTCGTACGCTCATGATGGCGACATCCATGCACCGCTCGAACTTGGGCCGCATTCGCAACCCCCAACAATGTCCTTCTACGACGCCTTCACCTTGTTGGTCAGCCTTCAAGTAGGATCCGGCATCTTTTCTTCGCCATCGCAGGTCAACAACCACTCTCCTTCCCCCGGGGCATCCCTCGTCGTTTGGGTCTTGTGTGGTGCTATCGCCTGGGCGGGAGCTGCATCTTTCGCAGAACTTGGGGCTGCTATGCCGGTCAACGGGGGCATGCCCGAGTATCTCCATGACATATACGGCCCCTTTCTAGCATTTCTGGCATCCTGGATCTGGATATTCGCTGTGAAGCCTTCTTCCATGGCCATCCTGAGCATAATATTCGCCAAGTACTGGACGCAGGTTTTTGCCCAAGGACACGAGGATGCCTTCTGGCTCAATAAGTTCATTGCCTTGACAGCCCTGATTATCATTATCTTCCTCAATGCCGTAAGCACGAAGACAACGTCTTCTCTTGCGACCTTCTTCCTCTACCTTAAATTGTCTACAGTCTTCCTACTCCTGATGTGCTGCATTCTTTTTGTTGTCTTTGGACTCCACATCGGAACGGAAGAACCGAATCGCGATTGGAAAACAAAGAGTTGGTTCTCACTGCGTACCAGCGGCGAAGATAATTCGACTATTGACTGGAACACGGCTGGTATATGGTCAATGGTTGGCGAGCTTTCTATGGCTGTCTACGCTGGGCTGTGGGCATATGCTGGGTGGGATAATGTGAGCACACTCTTCTCTAACCCGACCAATAATCTTACGCACAGTTGGTTAACATGAGCAGGCCAACATGGTAGCAGGAGAAATGAAGGATGCCGCTCGCGAGCTTCCCGCTGCCATTCACGCTGCAGTGCCAACCGTGATGATCTGCTTTTTCCTTGCCAACGTATCTTACTACATTTTAATCCCTTGGAACGAAGTTGGTTCTAGTGATACCGTGGCAGAGGTGAGCAAAACCCATAATGTGCTTCTTCTCAGGAACAAAATGGCATCTAATAGAACATATTAGACAGCAGGTCAGAAGATCCTCGGAAAGACTGGCGCTATCGTATTTTCATTGCTGGTATCGGCTGCTTGTCTTGGGTCAATTAATATCAATGTATTCACAACTGCACGACTGACCGTAAGCGCAGCAAACAAGGGACATTTGCCCTCCATAATGAAGCAAAAGCGTTACAACTCATCAGAAAACCAAAATTCTCGAGAAGAAACCGCTTCAGACTCTCAGCAGCGTCCGAGAAGGGAAATTTGGACAAGAATGCAAGGTTTTTTCGGCCAGGGGCCTCTCTGGGCAACACCTATGTAGGAGAGGTATTCTTATTCGTTAAGGACTGAGTATTAAGTTTTTGCAGAAAGCCAATGCTATTCAATGGTGCAGTCGCCTGTATATACCTCATAAGTGGTACCTTTGGCGGTCTGGTAACATTTATCGGTATGTCACAGAGTTGCAGATTCCTTCAGAACCATTATGTTGCTAATGTGAATTTCTATATAGGGATTGCCGAATACGTGTTCTTTTTCTTTACCGTTCTTGGTCTTCTGGTGCTACGGGTCCAACGACCGCTCATGACTCGTCCGTATAGAGTTTTCATTGGATTGCCCTTGGTTTTCACGATAGTCAGTCTGTTTTTGGTGATACGCGGCATTATTGCGGCTCCCATCCAAGGAACAGCAATTGCACTGCTACTCCTTTCGGGGACGGCGTGGCACATTCATAAAGAGTATGACATCATCACATGGACGCAAAGGACGCGATATGAAAGAGTTCCAACATGATACGAAGAGGCTCTAGAATTTGATCTTGTCCGCAATTACTAACACGGCGAGCGAACATGAAAACTCTCTGATTTGACCTGCGGTTCGAGTGGAAACCATTGGTTGCTCATATTCAAGTCGAATAGTCTCTTCCATTGAATGCTGTCTTTCAACTCAGTTGGAAGAGACCAGCCATACTCATCATCTCGTAACCATATCCTTAGAAGGTGTCTCCTTCGGTTGGAATATAGAATTAGTCAAGTACATGATTTCATTGTGTGGAATGATTACACTCACTTCTCTCCTTTGTTGTCGCAGAACCCATCGCGTGCATGCAAGAGATTTAAGTTATTCAAAAATTGAAAGTCACCAAGCTGGAATCGAATAGTGATAGAATGCTCGAGGCCTTTAAAATGAAGAGCATCAAGAGCTTCAGCCTGGGCTTCAGTGATAGGGGGAATATCACTTGCTCTTGGAACGTTCTGGAAGCCCGTGAAGGCTCGCCGAACAAATTGTATGATAAGCTGGCCTGCTTCGGTTATGAATAGGATAGGACGCTCAATGAACTTTGGATTGCCACCGAACCTTTAGTTGCATCATCGAGAGGTAAGCACGACCTTCGAAAAATATGTTATAGTTTGAAGACTTACCCGTCAAAGATCCAGTTTTGTGCTAATGTATTCAACAGATCTGGTCGTTGCTTTGCGAGCTCGTTGTATATTGTTGTCGAACTTGCGATTCTACTTTCGCCTCCTTCCGCTGCCGTCCCAATACAGAACATACCGATTACCTCTCCAGGATCTGTATGCATGGCTTGCGGGCCAGCTGTGAATGCAGGATTGCCAATTGCGCCTGCATGAACGCCCGTCAAGTCAGTAACATGAGAAATGGCAGCGCCACCTTGATCTTGTCTCGCTCGAACATTCCCAACGAAGCTCGAGACGCCAGCGAAGGCGATTACACGCTCTTCGGTGGACAAATTGTGGATTGGATAGCCACGAATAACGACGAAGCCGAGCCCAAAGTGTACGTTCCTTGACCAAGCCCGCAGCTTCTGGCTAAGGTTAGGAAGGGGAAAGGTTTCCCGAGATATATTGCTAAGAGGAGCTCCTGATTCTGCGCTGGGAGTCAGAGTACTATCACATGAACTGGTATCAAAAGTAAGGTTGATATATACTTTTGAATTGCTTCACAGCCTTGTTTATTTCTTCGATTTCATTCGGGTTTAGGTGAAACAGCCATAGGTCTGAAGAATCGGCGATAGAGCTGTTCCAAGCCGCAGGTGAGTCGATAAATTTAGGAAGGTCGTACCGAAGAGAAGTTTCAAGTTTCTCGCTCTTCAGTCTTCGATCGATACGCTTCTCGTATTTGGTGATATCAGGATAATAACTGATATCAGGCTGCGAAGGATTTCGGAGACTCTGTGCTGTCATTTCGGCCAGTTGTCTTCTGAAAAGCTGCGCATGTAGCCAAATTTAATTTGCAATCGTAATTCCATACTGGGAACACATTTGCTCGTATCGCCTAATTCTAGGCTCGCGAGATTCCTTTTCCTTCCGTTGCCTTTTGATGTGCTTTCTGGTGCCTTTCGACGCCTCCATTTGCCTTCTGCGTTTGCCTACACATGGCCCTGTGTTCCCGCGGCATTTGTTCCATTGGTCATGTGTCGCCTGCGAATTTCCTATCGACTGTTGATCACTCCCCTTTTTTGGTTTTTTCTACATGTCGTGCAACCAAAGGACCATCTCATGGCTTGGTCCTGCTGCAACCACTTTCTTCAATCGCCGGAATTGTGTTAGTGACTTTTCAATTCAGCCTAACAGGCATCACTCCTATACAAAGTTATCACTCGAAAGTCGTACCATTAATGCTGCCAAGCGAGACCCTAATCTTTGTAGAAAGTCATCCCACTGAGACAGTCGTTCAGCCTTCAACCAGCATGCACGCTTGGGAAATACGGGATGCGGGATGCAGGATGCATGTGGCCTGAACGCACTACCTCATAGGTCGTGAACTTTTGTGCGCATGTAGGTAGAATTTCTATAGTTTTTATTTTATCGTGTGATTTCCTGTCACCATACGACTGCTGTATTTTTAGATTGTTTATGTTCTTGGATGAAATACCTATAACGTTACAACAACTGTATTGATAGTTCTTCGCATCTATAATGTCAAGTCTACCCACCCCTCCACAAGCAAATAAAAGTACTAAACTGAGAGTTATATCATTTTCGGCGTTGGTGAAAGGTGACAACACTGCACTCGCAGAGTTGCACAAGGCTGGTGTCCACGATGGATTCTTCTATCTCGATCTCCGAAGTGTGGAAACTCAGCCTTTTTTAGATGAAATCGACCAGCTTTATCAAACATCGGTGAATTTGTTCGATTCAAAGCAGGAAGAATTAATGAATTATGACTTGGACGTTATTGGGCCATCGAAGATTGATGGGCAAGTTATACATCTTCTCCTTCCTTGCCCCAGACTAATGCCAGCAGGTATAAACCTGCAGGCCGTAATACTGGAGTAGCATCAGGGAAGCAGGATGGGTTTGAAATATATTTAGTAAGACACTGATTTAATAGACGAGCTGTCTCTGTTAATGACATGACATATCTAGATTTCGACAAATGGACTTCTTAATCTAGATCCCATCCAACCCTTGCATTGTCCTGATCTTCTACATGCCCAACGATCGCTACTCTCCACCGTTGTAGAGCAAGCTCATGCTATAGGAACTGTCTTACTCGAAAGCTTCTCTTCCGTGCTTCGGCCTCAACTTGGTGTTGCTCTACAAAACAATCATAGATACGGTCAACCTTCAACATCCGCGCTTGGACTCCTGAAGTATCCTCCAATATCGAGTATTGGGGAGGAAAAATTAGGGCAAATCTCACACACGGACGTTGGAAGCATAACTATATTATTCAATCGCCTCGAAGGCCTTCAGGTTCTTGAAGAAAGTGGCGATTGGAGTTTTGTACAGCCAAAACCAGGCCATGCCATAATTA
The DNA here is from genome assembly GCA_013620735.1 of Clavariopsis aquatica. Taxonomy (NCBI): domain Eukaryota; kingdom Fungi; phylum Ascomycota; class Dothideomycetes; order Pleosporales; genus Clavariopsis; species Clavariopsis aquatica. The sequence goes on along the minus strand of JAAZQE010000050.1, from coordinate 52,002 downwards.
ACATCGGAGACTCTCTCCGTTTTTTAGCTGGGAAAACCTTACGTTCAAGCTTGCATCGCGTTGTTCCACACCCAACTGCTGAGTTACAGGCACGATACTCTATAGCATATTTCATGCGCCCGGAATACAATGCCGAGTTTGAAGACGAGGAAGGACGGGAATGGACTGGACTTGGGTGGCATACAAGGAAGTTTGTGGTCTTCCGTGCAACATCTGAAGATCAGAGAAGGGATTCCGTGTTAACTGGACGGAAAGGATACCTTGGGTTATGGGACGGTATGAAAGACACTGAAAGGAAGCTTTAGGTAACCAAATTCAACGAGTTCCTCTGTCTGATCCGAAATAGCAGCATGTAAAGATTTAATGCGACCGTCCTAACCAGTCAAACCCCCTCGAAATTGTCCGAATCACTGTCATCAAGGCATAGTGTACCTTTAGAGCAAATCCATCAATATTCCGCTGTAGAAGGTTAGTTCTAGCTTAGCTGAGCATGGGAAAGGGTACACCTTACATGAAAATACATTCTCACTTCCATATCAGATTCATCTGAAATTTCTGCCATGACCTCAGTCGTGTAACCAAGCCATGCTAAAATGTGTCGATCCCAGACCCAGTATACAGCTCCAGCTACCAGGAATACCGTTCCTAGTATAGGTCCAATCACGGAAGGGACTATAGGCGATTTCGTTTTCAAAGACTTCTGAACGTCCGAAGGCCACCAGGAGAAAACCAAAATGAAAAAGTTACCCAAGGTGTAGAGAAATACCAGGGGTATGAGAGTCCAAAGCCCCAGGCGAGAACCGTGGGGTCTCCAAGGTTGTGTCCCGTATTTGAACGCTTTCAGCCAAGGCGCCGCAAGTAGACCGAGGCCCAACAACACTGCCTACAGTTAGTAGGTCAACTAAAAGTTCTAGAAACTTTGACGTACATGCAACCCATGTTCTGGCATAGGTAAAGAGAGTGCTGATAACAAGATATCCGTTGGCATTCTGGAGAGGTGCTGCAATGATCATGATGGTCGTGAACGTAAATGTCAGGAGAAGAGCAGGGCCTGGTTCTCCGCGATTTGTCGTCTTGGCCCAGAATTCAGGCCAGGGAATGATTCCCAATCTTGCAATCTCTTGTTTCACTGACCGCCAAATGATGAGTATATGTTCATAATAGTACGTGGATAGGCTCCTACGACTTACCTCTCACATTGGCATAGGTGTAAGACATAATGTTTCCAGAAGCAGAGATAGCTTGTATGATGCCCGATGCCTTCCTTGTCTTATGTGTTGGGCCAAAGACCTATGAAAAAAATAAGACTAGAAATTGTGAAAACTTCAACGGGCGGGATGTACTTGCATTTCTGAAGAAAAGTCCAAGTGCGTCAGGAGTTTTCTGTAGCTCTTCAGTGGTCGAAGCTGCGAACTATCAAAAAATTCAGATATGGGACAGATAGTTCTTGAGAAGTATACTCACAAATGCAATATTAACCATTACGTAGAAGAATGTAACACCGAGCACTGTGAATTTCGAAGCCCTTCGATATACCCGAGACTCATCGCCTGGCGGTCTCCGAACCTCCTCAAGAACCTTGAACAGCTGGTTTAGCAAAAATAACGGGGGAGATGGTAGGTCACCAAAACCTACAAAATTGGCATTTTCATATCCAAGAAAGACCCGCATGATACCTAGCAACGCAAGCGCAAAACCGTACGGTTGGTGTTCGGCTTGAGAAAAGCCATTTGCTTTCAAATTCTCTATGCCATATGGTTTTCCGGTATTCGCTGCCGATACAGACCGCTTACCCGCAATGGCGCACCACCCTGTGATGGTGAGGAAGGTTAAGAGCAGTATCTTGTATAAGGCAAAAACGTTGTTGAATCGGACATAATTCACACGCGAGTATGCTTGTAGTAAACAAACAATTCCGATGATTGCAATGGCAAAGGCTTTCTGCAACCGCGTATCAATAAGTGTACCTTCGGGCGTATTGGCAATGATGACAGCCTTTCCAAAGCTAAGAGCATTGGCTTGACTACCACTTAGTATCACAAACATGAACGAGTACATGTAAGGAAATAGTAATGGCGGTTTTGACCAAACATGATCAATCTGCATCACTTTCAGCAACCGATCTCTCAAAGTGACAGGTGTGCCTTACATAGTGTAATTCACCTCCTGTAAGGGGAAATCTAATGCCGTACTCTAAATACATAGCGAGTCTGCCTTATATAAGTTCGGTACCTAGATAAAATGAAGAGTATATTTACCCCGCCCAAGTTAAAAGCCCCCCTACAAGCCAAAGGAGTAGAGCGACACCTTTGCTATTGACTATCGTGAGCACAACGGTTGGGGTGACGAAAATGCCTGTTCCAAACATTTTGTTCAATATAATGGCGCTAAAAACAGTCAAAACAACGGTTCAGACATCAAGGGATGGAGCTATACCTAGTTGAAAAGTAGCCAAGATAGTCTTTGGGGTCGACCTGTCTCAAGGTCGCTACCCCATCCACAGACAATCCATTTTCGGGAAAAGAAGGAATGGCAACTTCCTGGTTTCTTCCAAGCTCGAGAGTGTCTAATTGGTTTTCAGGTAAATTTGCCGCTTTCCGCTTTCTATTGCGATGCGATCTTATGACCTGTGGAGAGGTAGAGTCCTGTGGTGCCATGAGTGAACATACGAATGCACTGAAGAGTCGAAGCAGGGCCACTATATTATATACCCCTCTAACCCAAAGAGTCAATGTCGAAATCTCACAGCCTTCAGCCTTTGTACTTCAGCCCCACATAAAGGAGGCTTCGCCCCCACACCTTCAGTAGCTAGCCTCAAGGTGGTGTGTATCTGTTGTCCAACCATACACATTTTTTGCAGTCATGACTGTTGTGCACATGAGTTTTCCAGCCTCGTTGTCAAAAAGACTTCAAATTTGTGTTACCTCGGCCATGAGATAACAATTTCGGGTACAGCCTCCACAAATATATATCTTCAAACGAATTATACGAGCAGGCAACAAATCAAGCCAACGGTTCGGGTGCTTATTGTTCATCATTACTACCAATCCCTTTGCTCGGCAAGCCCAACTTTCGTATTCTGCCCCCTGTACTTGTTTTTGTTAATCGCCTGTCTTAGCTGCTGTCATAAAACTGGGCAATGACATCAAATTCACCAGTTACGGAATAAGCCGTCCATCATCGGCCTAACTGTGGGGGTGGTAGAGCTCCGCCAGTCGAATGAGGGGCATTGAAGCCCAATCATTACCCGATCGTATATTACCACGAGCGATCCTTTCCACTTTGCCATCAGAACACCCTTCGCTGGATGCCTGGTCCGTCGCTGGAGTCACGGTCCTCGTAGACTCCAGATGTCTCAACCTCTCATTCATAGGATAAGGATGCGCGATACCAGCGCACAGATACAACGCATTCTAAGTTATGCAATACGGCAAACCGATACTTGTAACTACGACTGGAGCAAGATCAACCAAGGACTTTTCGAACTCGAGAAGGCTGTCATCAGCTTCAGCAATACCGAAGAAGTCAGATTGATTGGAGATAACCTTTCCAATGAGCAAATCTTCTTTTTGCTCAATATAGGACTTCCAGAAACTCTTCAAGAGCTGGAACGGAATTTGGCTCGCAACCCCCCGAATGCACCCCTTTCCATCCCCAGTTACTGCGATGTTCTTCATTACTTCGAATTCTCCACTACAACGGCTATGATCCTCGTTGAGCAGTGAGTATCAACTCCTAATCTAGACCCCAGCTCACATGTTCAGTGCTGAACCCCCTTAGGTTGCGCTTACTTTCCCATCAACCTGGAATACCTAGCTCTTGGTATCGCTCCAGCGAAGCACGAGCGAGCCTACGTCAATTCGTTAAGGAAACTCCAATATGGCCACCCAACACTCGAGAGATGCGGGACTTCACCCCTCTGAAGTCCCAGACACTGCTCAATGCGATGTACAATAGCTGGACAGACGGTGTCAAAATATTGCACAAGTTAGAGAGCAACTGGGGGCAAGCCGGTTATGGGCATATTGGTGAGAAAGACGGAGTCATTTGTGACCTTCGGCATGCCTTGTTCTGGGCCTCAGTTGTATGTACAGGTACTCCACCTTTTGCATCTCTCCCTAAATTGGCTGACCTGGGTAGAGCAGAAATCTCCTCCATAGCCTAGAGTTTGACCGACCTGTAAGAATCCTGCACTGTAGCCTGCAAACCCTATCTTACCTGTACAGGCCTCTACAAGTATTGATCCACCTCTATCACTTCAAACAACCGTCACCAAGATTTATTTTATATTGAGCATTATGAAAAGCATTTGGTTGTTAGACCAGCTTGAAATATCTAGTGCCTTTGGCTGGCTGCCACGGAAAATTAGGGACCTTAGTTTCATGGTCCTGCACAACCTCGCAGAAAAAATCCAGCATTTCTTCGATATTGGCCTACAAACCCCTAGTCTCTGCGAAATAATCCTATATGGGGACTTCTCGATCAAGATTCCTGTTGGGGTTGTTGAAGATGCCTCGCGGAGGCAGGATATTGAAGTGTTGGAAGACCATCAGCCGACATTACCCGTAGAAGCTACCACGGTTAGTACACATATAAAACACATAAATAGCCCGGTAACATTTGAAACTAATGGACTAAAAGTGGTATCATTCATCTAACCTATTTCAATCGCCCACTTCCGCACCTATTATTCGCGACTTCTCCAACGCCCAACATCAAGAGAACATGTTCCACATAGAGAATGAGATGGAAGGATTAGAGCTAGCCCATATAGAGAACTGTTCCTCGTTGCCTGAACCGGTACTTCTGCCGCATACTTCCTCATTCCCTTTTACTTTGCATCATCCAAATGAAGTTGAGATGCCCAACTTGGAATGTATTGATCCAGCAAAATCTCGGGGCGGCTTTTTGAAGTAGGTCATCGTGACACCTAACAACACCTATTGTGTCTTTTTGGCTGACCATGTGAAGCGGTATGCTCTCCAGGGACGACATGCCTCCATATAACAACAGATACATCAAGTCTCATGTTCGAATATTCAAAAACTTCTCACCATCTGAGTCCTACGTGAGAGTGTGTACGACACGAGAAGGTGCTCCTTTCCACCAAGTCAAAGGTAAGATACCACAGGCTCCATATGCTCCAAGTTTGACTAACTTGATTCCCTAGCCTTCCTCAATTGCGTAGAGGTTGTCCCCGCGTACGCATTCCTCGACAATGACGAGAACGATTACCCATTGTACTTGAGGTCTGCAGGGTTACCTCTGGGCTTACAATACAAGATTCGGTGTATAGATGAAGTTTCAAAGCCATGTTTTGAAGGTCAAGTACTTCATAGCACTATAGGACCATAACCTAACGTTTTCCAGAGCTTTACGGCCTTCACGGAGCATTGCTTGGCGCCACATTTGATGTACAATACCCGTAAGTCAAAACCGTCATGGAATACTCAATTCAGGTTTATGGCCGACTGATGAGTAATTATAGGGTTTCCAGTATGCTCTTTCATCGCAAAGGGTGCTCGGAGGCAGAGAGATTAAGGCCAGCCAAGTTGCAGTTCTGGACAGATTCTCACGAACTTACTAAAGGGATTGATGAAGGTACATCTGTACCCCAAACCTCGAAACCAGGACCTATATCACCTCGGCACCGAGAGATACCATTTGATACATCGGAAGAGAATATAGAGGCAACAAAAATGTATCTGTACTCCCAAAATTGCATCTATGTTCTTTTCGGTATGTCTCTATCGCACTTACTAAATTTCGTTACATCTTAAAGACTTACATAATTTTTAGTTTCCGATCGAATTGTCGCCACTAAACAATCACACCTAAAGAGGGTTCTTACGAAGCCATCGTCCACAACTCTTTTCCTGACGCCGAACAAATCCATAGGGATAAATTCTATTCGTATAAGGGTAATGGAGGGCACCCCACGCAATCCCGCTGGCATACCATTGGACCAAGCGAACCTTCATTTCTCCGATCAAGACACAGCTGCTTTCTCTGAATTTCAATCTTTGCAGATTGAATTCCCTTCAAACCAAAGTAAATAATTCCTTTGTCAGAAGCCCCAATGTTCAGTAATATCGACTAACTAATTCAGTCTTATCGGAGTGCTTTGAAGATTACGAGGAGTACCTGAAAAATTGGAAAGCTCGCCGTAAACACACAGAGCTTTTCAAGGCCAGGGAGCGTAAGGTGCGGCTACAGTGGACAAGTAAATTGACAAAAGGCCCACGACATACTTAGACAGTGTTTTAATATTTATTACTCTTGAGGTTTATAACTACGGTAGTTTGAAAAAGATTCGGGGGACTTTTATTTCCTTGAGTTATGACTTGTGTACTACATTTTTTGGAGTGGGGGAGATTTGGTGCAATTGTTGCTCTCTACCCAAAGTGCTGTCTCAATCAGCGCAGGATTTGGCGCCATGAGGCCAACGCTGTGTCATTATAGGTTGTATATTTGCAATTCAAAAATGTAAAGTAGAAAGGCGGTGCCAACTTTATTTGCCCTAACCTGCGGGATGTGAGTGACGTACAGCTTCTCCATGTAGAATTAATTGATGGACTTGTGATAAATCATTACGTTACATGTTCGGGGACAAATGGAGACAAATAACGGCCAAGGTTACCTTTTGTATATCAGTGATAGGCCGAAAGCATATAATAATTATCGATGATAGTGTCATACCAAGTTTGAACGGAACAACAAAGTGGGTCGCATTTTCATATGAAATGCTAAATGTATTTAAATCGCAGTGATTCAGCTTAATTCTTCATCCATCTTTATTTCTCTCCCAGAATCTTGAACTTCCAAATTTTACAAATTTCTTCTCGACTACATACAATGCGCCTTCTGTACACATTGTTTCCGCTCCTGACATTCGTATCTGCTCTCCCCTCTCCACAAACTGAAGACAACACTGAAGATGCCACCGAAGAGAACACCAACGCCTGTTTCCCCTCAAATGGCGGCTATTGTGTGGGTCGCCAAATCCCCGCGAACATGGCCTACGGCGCAATAATCAAAGCCTGTGAGCAAATGCCACTTTGCACCCCTGGGGCACCACGAAACCGCGTCGCGGTTAAAGGCCGTGTGGCAGGATTCACGGCAACGCTAGATCTCGGTCCTCAATGTGGTGGTGTAGACAATTGGAACGGAGATCAATGTGTAAGGCTATTTGTTCAGCAAATCGATGAAAGATGTCGGAAAATTTATCCTAGTGAAAGGTTCGAGTGTAAGTCAAGTATATAAAACCGTAAGGTGGACATGTGGGAAGGGTTTGCTGACGTGGCTGGTAGTGGGATATATCCGAGCGACATGTGATGACACATTTCTTTCGTTGAATTTTGGAGGTTAGATTGATGAGGAATAATCAGTAGCTTTGTTGAGATGATTTAATCGTGGTTGAAGTGGGTTGAATTAGGGGTCAGGATCGACGCCTATGAAAGGGATGATTCCTGATTGGTAGTAAAATGCTCGGTGCTACAGACTTCAGAGCTTACTTCACATTTCCAAATGCTATAATGCAAGAAAAAATAAACTTTCATGTGATACTACACTGACTTGGTACAAACTATCTAGAAGGTGGACAATGTCTGTCAAAACAAAACAAATTTAGTTACCGAGTTCCATACTAAGAGAAGCTACAGTGACTGACTCTGAAATGATCCTAAATACGACCCTATCTTGTAATCTTTTAAACAAAAATAATCTAACAGCTACTCTAAACAGAGACTGGGTGTAAAGGTCTCCCAATAGTCAACTATCTTTCACGTATTCGGAAGTGACCCCGACTGCTATCTCGTGGCTCAGCAAGTCAGTCCCAGCTTCAAGCGCTGCAACTTCGCCTCCCATCCTCAATTCCTCCACATTCAATTGTGCAATAAAGTCATCATCGAGACGCACCTCGCTGAGGTGCGGGGTGCCAGCTCTGTCTTCCTCCTGACACTTCAACTCCTCTTCAATGACGAAGGCCGAATGCTTTCGCTTAGGAGCAATATCTATTGGCTCGGTCTTCTGCGGAACGAAGTCGGAGCCTTGGAAGCCTCTTTGATTCCCCAGTGAGTGACTCCGGAGGCTCCGATCACGGGCATAGTGAGCTCGGGCTTTAACCCAGTTCATACGGTGACGAGAGTGCCCCGTTGGAGAGACTAACACGGAAGTGAATTCGACTGAAGGGTTATATTTAAAAATAGGAGATTCTTGTTGTATCAAGGATCTAGTTCCTGTCAAGTTGGGGGGGTCCATCCCTGATGAGTCTGATTCAGTGGGTGATGCCGATTTTAGATTTTGGAGGAGTGAAGGATCTGGTGGTGGAAAGAGTGGTCGATGGATTCGGTTCCGGATAAGTTCCTCAGCCTCAGCAAGAGAGAGGGAGCAATTGGGAGGGATGAGGGCAGGACGTCTTGCACGAATGAAGGGAGGGGATATGGTATCTGAAAAATTGGATGATGTAATGTTTTGGTGGTTCATGCAAGTCATTGCTTGTAGGTCGTTGTGCGAGGGAGCCTTGCAGATGGCTTGAACTGTCGAGGTATCGCAATGAAAAGATTTAACTGCCCTCGAGCATTCGCCTTTATATTCGCCGAAACATGTCACGACCAATGGACTCACAAACGGATGGACGTCAGACTTATCCACGCGTGTTTGCATCCGAGAAAATACTTGGCTTTGCCGCGTACTGCGCGGTCGCACACTCTGTTGTGTGAGGTGCACAATAGCGGGTTTGTTTTCAGATCCATGTGATACTACAATCACAATATTGGCACATGTTAGACAGATTAATAAAGATAGGAATCTGGGGGAAAGGGGCCAGGGTTGTGTTTACATATGCATGATAGAAGTAAGAAATATTCGTTGTTGGAATGTAGAAAAATAATAAAGAAAAATAGTACAAAGAGCATTGAAGAGGACCGAGAGGAAGGACAGTATGCAAACAAACTCGACTAAGAGGTATTGTTTGATGTTTGCGTTTGCTGTCGGGTCTAACTCGTCGTCGCCGTTTCTCGCGCAGCAGAGGTGGCCACTAAACCAGTTTCATTGAGCTGTTCAAGGGCTATGTGTAGTGATTGTCTTTATGTCTGTCTCTCCATTCCACTTGTAAATGAAAGATGGTGAATTTGTTGTTGTTTAGAAGTTCGACTGGCAAGCACAATAGCGTCGCGAAATCAAGTCATACTGGAGATGCGACAGTGTTCGATACGGCTGAAACTTAAGGGATATAGTGCAATGATGCTTAGAAGACCATAGAGAGAGAGAGCGGGCCAGTTCAACCTGGAGACTCGCTAATTCCCACGCGCCAGGTGCGGGGATTGCTCAAACACACACTTCGATTCGGGTACACCTGGTAAAGCATGCGATATAGTTTCAGAAGAGGAGGTGTGGGCACGAGGAGAGGGTTGGTATGAGGTTGGCTTTGGGTGTGCGGCAGGATTCGGGAATGCCGAGCCCGGCCAATCGGTGTGAGCACGTCATTAACGCCAAGACTTTCTTCGATTCACGTTAGCGGCAGATGCAGAGGGTGATTAAGAAAGTCCACAACCATGACTCCGCCTGATATGAACCCTTCTCGTCGCGTGCCTTGCAAGCTCTACTCTTCAGACCGATCTCACTCATAGCCCCCGGCTTTATGGCTGCTCCCGAGTCAGCGCCCACTGTCCTCAACGGCACACCCAAATATAGTATGTCTGCCACCACCTTTTGCTTCCCTGAGGCAAACAATGCTGACAATTGTGCAGAGAGGATCACCGTACAGCCTGAGAATCCGTTTGCCAACCTTATTCCTGACCAGACCTTTGCCATTATCCCGCAATTCACCCTCGAATCTGGGGCAGTCATTTACAATGTACCGGTCGCGTACAAGACATTCGGCACTCTGTCCCCGGGCCGAGACAATGCAATGGTTATATGCCATGCACTCACAGGGAGCTCAGATGTGGGAGACTGGTGGGGACCGCTACTTGGAGGACCCGGCAAAGCGTTTGACATATCAAGATTTTTCGTCGTGTGTATCAATAGCCTGGGAAGCCCATACGGAAGTGCGAGCCCAGTTACCGCCAAAGATGGCGACCCGGCGCTGGGGCTCTACGGACCTGAGTTTCCTCTGACGACCGTCAGGGACGATGTCAAGTGAGTTTCTGGTAAACTTTAGACTTCTTATGTGGACAAGCCTAATATAGGAACAGCATCTTCAAATTGATTCTCGATGATCTGGGTGTGAAACAGATTGCATGCGTCATTGGAGGTTCTATGGGCGGTATGCTCGTATTAGAGTTTGCGTACTTTGGGAAGGATTACGTGAAAAGCATTATTGCGATTGCTACGTCCGCCCGATATAGTGCATGGGGGATAAGCTGGGGCGAAGCACAAAGGCAGAGCATCTACAGCGATCCAAAGTACGATGATGGATACTACAAGTTCGAAGACCCTCCATCAACGGGGCTTGGAGCGGCACGCATGTCTGCACTTCTGACATATCGTAGCCGCGATTCATTCGAATCCCGGTTTGGGCGGAACACACCAGATCTGTCTAAAAAACAGAATATCAACACAAGCTCTCGTCCCACAGCCTCACAAAACGAACACTGGGCTATTCACAATCACGGTCACAAACATGCCATCTCACCACGCCCTTCCCGGACAAATAGTTCGGCCGCTTTATCGAATACAACATCGTCACAATCTGACCTTGAATTTCATAACCCCACAAATTCTTCGACATCAAATGGGGCAGAAAATGGAAACGCGAAACCAAATTCAAACGGCATGCAGTCCTACGCCGCCGTGTCCCGAGGCAGAACACCCCATTATTTTTCTGCTCAGTCATATCTGCGGTATCAAGGAGAAAAGTTCATCAAGCGATTCGATGCTAATTGTTACATTGCAATCACTCGAAAGCTGGACACACATGATCTTTCGCGGTATCGCTACCCCAAAGGCGCTGATCCCGAGACCCTTGATCCTGTTGCAGCTCTTGAGTATGCTCTATCGTTGATAGAACAGCCAACCCTTGTTCTAGGAATTCAGTCTGATGGTCTTTTCACGTTTAGCGAGCAGCAGGAGCTGGCAGCGCATATACCCAACGCCACATTGAAAACTATTGACTCCCCTGATGGCCACGATGCTTTCTTGCTCGAATTTGAGCAGGTTAACCGGCACCTGTTAAATTTCTTAAACACTACCCTTCCTGTAATTATGGCACGGAGTCCGAATCTGAATAGCATTTCTACAGCTGATTCTGGGATGAATATCACAAAGACTAGCACTTTTGGTGAAGCAGAAGTAGATGATATAACGGCCTGGTAGATTACAGGTAGGTTTGTTACAGGAAGGCGGCGTTTTTTGGGGAAACTTCGGCAAAGTCTAGGTAGATTGGGCGTGCGGGTTTTGGTAGATGCAAGGAAGAAATCTGGATGTATTTACAGGTCAATATTAGGTAGAAAGAGCTGGGGTTCAACTCCTCACTAGCTTGATAATCTGAGACAGCCTTGGACAAAGAGCTGGGGTTCAACTCCCCACTAGTTTGATATCCCGAGACGGTCTTGGGGGTGGGGGATGACCACACGGCTTAGCCCATTGACATTACTTGATGACTTTTTCCCACTCTCCCGAGTATTGCAATTGTCGTAAACCAGTTAGCAGTATATTTATGTTTGATTGTGCTTCCTCGAATTCAAGATTAGGTTCCCCATGAGTTCCTCTTCTGACAACAGGTTACCCAACCTAGATCCTCGCTACAATACCGAGCTCGAATACAACCGGTACCGTAGAGTGCGCCCAAAGAACAAAATACATGCCCCAAATATCATTACGAATCCATCTTCTTCAACATTCGCACGAAAACTGGATGAAATAGTTGGATAAGGAGAAGTTTGTATGTAGACTAGGATACTATCTAATAGAGCAGAAATCTTCATCAGTATGTAGAATAGGCCTCTATGAAGCTTAAAAGCTCTCTGTGCTTCACCACTAAAGTACCTTTGCTAGGAAATGAAACTCAGACCGAAGTTGCATTGGTTACCCAATTCCCTGTGTACAGTTACTGGAGGGGTATTACGATATATCCTTCATTCGTATCTCAGTACGCTTGTACTGCCACATTTTTGAATGGAATCTTTCCAATCTTCTACTTATTAAAACTTGGATATTACATCTAGCCATCCAATTTCAAAAATTTAATTCCAAGGCTGCTGCCTAATCTTGCACATAAACACCACTAGATTAAATCAACTTCTCTCATCACCTTTTTATTTTCCAATTAGTCCTCCTGTTGGACAGCAGAGCTATGGTGTCATACCCACTCTACCTCCTATGCACCCTCGGTGCCCCTCGAGACCACCATTGCATATTCATCCAACTCAAAGATGAAGGAGAAGGATTCATCTATCAGGTCTCTGGAAACATTCAAGTGGGTATGGAATATAACCACAGGGTAAGACAACAACAGTGTATTTTCGGCTCAAAATGGTGCCACTCTTTTCTTCAACTCCCCTACCTTCCCAACGGGCGAGGGTGTTTATACTAATTCGTTTTCCTTCTAGAATTCTGAAAACCCCAAACTAGCCCCGGACTTTATTTCCATACACCCAATTGGCCATGTGTCCATGAAGGATTACGAAAGCGGCAGAATTAAAGAAGTTATACAGATGGTACCGCCGCCACCAAAACAGTTTGATAGGGCTCGGAGGTTGGACCCAACAACGCCGTTGAAAAGGTGCCAGGAGTGGGTTACAGATGTTATCAGGGCGTTGAAAGAGGAGGGAGTTTTGGTGAGTTGAGGCCAGATGATCAGAGAAAAGTGATGTGATGTGAGAGGATGAACTGTAACTAGTCTTTCATGGTTATAGCTAGTATGTGCTGTATAATTGTAACAAAAATAGGGGATTTTTCGGTCAAATCTAGGAAATATTTGAAAGTAAACAGACAGGTTTTCACATTTCAAGGCTGGCAAAGGAGATTTTTGGAAGCAGCCGAAACTGCCAATTTTTATTTTTTTTTACAATGTACAAAGTCCCTAACAACACCAAGAAATGCTATTAAAATCCAAAAACCGTCTCCAACTCCGCTCTGATGCAGTTTTAAAATGAGTGTTAGCCCTTCAAAGGTAGCACTTCCCCTGATGCCTCCAACCATGCTATGCTATGCCATCACTACCATCCATGCTATGCTATCCAAGACAAAGGAAAGATCATGTCGAGAACAAAGAAATGTCATTCCCATAAATCATTGTTAAGATGCTTAAACGGAGCATCCAACATCAAAGACCTGAGCACCGGAAGCAGCTGGCACAGCCGAAGATGCAACATTGAAGAGCTTGCAGACGAGGTCGCCAAAAGTAAAGGCTTTGCAAGATGGGTTAGCCTTGCATTGAGCGAGGCAGTCGGTGGATGACTTGATGTTGGCGGGCTGGCTGATAGGCTGGACGTTTGCGTTGGTGGGGCCGGCTGGGGTGGCGCCGCAGGTGTTGCGCTTTTGCTGGCCGACTTTCTGGCCAGCTTTCTGACCTTGCTGGTTGTTGCCAGTGTTGGTGTTGGTGTTTCCGGTGCCCTTGTTGTTGTTGGCGCCCTGGTTGGCGCCAGTGGGGTTGGCAGTCGTGGGTGTTACAGTTGGGACAGAGGTGCAAGCCTTGTCGAAAGCGATGAGGTTGGTGCTCTGTTTGGGAACCTGAGTGGCAGGGACAGCGAAGAGCATGCATTTGATAGTGCCGTCAACCATGCCGAAGACAAAAGACTGGCATTGGCCGTTGGCATTGCAGAGTGTTTGGCAAGCCGCGGCGTTCTGTACACCAGATGGCTGCGAAAGGGGAGACTGAGAGCCGCTTCCAGCAGGAGCAGATCCACAAGTGGAGCGGGCGAAGATGTTGTTGATGGGAGTAGCCGAGACGGCGGAGACAGCGGCCAAAGTGGCAATGATGGTGGTGAAGGTCTGCATCTTGAAGGTGGTTGGAAGTGATTGATTGGTTTGGGAAAAAGAGAAGAGGAAGTAGTTGATACTAAAGATGGAACTGAGAGAGTGTTGGAAGTGTTGTTGGTTTGTTGGTTGGATGATGAGATGGAAGTGATGCTGTGATGGCTCTTTCCTAGGCCATCACCAGGAGCTTTATACTCAACTTCTCTCCTGAATTCATCGCTAACTATCCTCTCCCGACCCACGAAGTTGGTAAGGACGCGTCCGCAATCGTGAAGGTCTCCTAGCCATCCTAACCCGAAGTGAATGTCGACGTACGCATCCCGCTGCACATCACGTTCTCTAGTCGTGGCGCAGAGACATACCTACGTACCAGCCACGAGCATTATTCATGTCGCATGAGCCGCTATCCTGTAAATGATCGCAATGCCGTTCGTTTTCTGGCGCGGAAGATGCCGATTCTAAAAACAGTAAATGTGAAACGGCAGGGGTGACGTGTACTTGTAAAGGTAAATCGACCAATTGGAATACACCCAGTTAAGAATAAGGCTAAAACAAGCCCTTATTTTCGGCTGTGTCCGACCTTTTAGAGGTTCTGGCATTAGTTCGGCTTCATGGAACATGGTTCCCTAGGGTTTGAAACGCTATGCCGTGGCATAACAACCCCTTTCAGAAGTGGAGAAGACGACATCATGAGAATGACAACTCCTTTTGGGTTTCCAAGGTCTTCCATGTATCGCCCTCTAGTAAAATCTAGTAATGATGCTCTAGCCTCGGCGTAGTTCATGAAGCTTTTTGGGGTTGGGAGCATGTCCACGAGGATATGCGTCTAAAGGTGGGGCTAAACTCTACTGGGACTAGAGTAGAAACAACTTTCACCAGATGTTTTGGTATGGTTCATGAAAAAGAAAACTCCTGAGGATTTTAGTGGTCTGATATGCCTATAACAGCTCTATACAACGTCGTCAGCCTTTTCCTAGTGGCAGCCCCAAAAGATCTTCCTCAGCTAGGACCCCTTTCTATTGTTAGAGCTTCACACTGCACTCACCTAGAACGAACTAAATATTTTCCGTTTGTTTGCGTAATTATTTGGTCGTTGTCGACCGACTGTTTTAGGGATCCGCATGTCTGGTAGTGGGTTCTTGTTTGGATTCTACACAGGGGGAGAGGTGATTCAGTTCAACGTCGTGATTTTACAGGTTAATCGCAGGGACTCACCCAGTTGTCACTGATTAATTAGAAGATTGTTTGCGTCACTCATTGCTAGAATTTTCAAGATCGGCAGTTATGTGGTGGGTATTTTCAGTGTTTCCCAAGTTATGAACCACTGGTGAGGTGTTTTCATTCGAGCCTAGGGCTTTCCATATCCACTCTGTTCTCCTGTTTTCTAGTGCCAGTCAATTTACCCTGCTGCGCAGTTTCTCCTTTTCCTAAAAATGAGGGGTTTTCGGTTTCTCTGGAGCATTTCGATTGACACCTGCGCACAGTGATCAACAGTGCATCCAAACCAACCATAGCACTTCTTACAACTTACTCCCTAATCATGCCTCACGCGTCGTCAATACATACGCAATCTTTCTGCCTTCTGGATGCAAGGCGCCTATTGATGACATGTATACTCCACACCTGCTTCCGCCCTCCTCCAAGGCCACGCGGATCTGCATTACTAGCTCAATTCTCAAACCAGTGGCTCTTCACCCTTTACTCTTGATTCGAGGTTTGGGTATGATACGCCTCCCTCAATTTCTTCAATCAATCTTGTTTGAAGTCCTCTGAAACCACAGCCACTATCGTTGATGAAAAAAAGCTTGGAGGGGAGTTTCCCTTAGCCTTTCATGGTGATGGTGTGCTATCAATTGTTGCCGATATTGTACATGCAGTTTATTTCCATGCTTGTTTTCAAAGTCTGTTAGTTCACAAATCCAACCAGACATTCGTACTAGCCTTCACATTCCTCATAATCTAATATCTAGAATTCCTTCGCCCTCTCCATCTTTTTCTCCGTCATCGTAGGACGATCTCGAGCTCTATCAGCATGAATCATACCAACTTACAACATCACCACCTGCTCATTTAGCAAGACTGTAGTAGTTATCTCGGGTAAAACTAGGCTGTCTGCAGTTTCTTTCATTATTTTCCTGATGTAAGCCTTCAGATTGAAGTCCAGGTTCTCGAAATCGGGGTGTTGTGAGGCACAATCAAACTTGTGGGTATTAACCCAACAGAACAGAATCGATAGCGCCTCTTGTATGTGAGGACCCTTCTTGTGGGCATGGATAAAGTTCGCATCTTGGACAAGACTAAGGTACCCCATAGAGATTCGTTTTGTGGGTGTACTTCACCCATCTTTAGGCACTCTTACGAATATTACAGCCGCCTCCCATCACATCTTACAGCATTCAAGTTCGTCCTTGTCGCTATCGCAAGCAGAAAGGATTGCAAAGCGGTCATGATAATAGAATTAGGTGCATCTTCCTCATTTTATCAAGTTGGAGTCAAAGGGTATATATATCATTGATTGTTTGGTCAAATCGCGGAAGTAAGAGATAGAGACCACTAGTCTCAGCAGGTATGATTCATGCTGTTTTCACATCAACTTATAATTCGCCTTTGGCTATCGTGCCTCATCAAAGTCTTGTTCGCATTATAGGTACTCTAGGACTGTATATTCGTACAATCTCTCTTATATCTCTCAGCCGAAATTTAGCTTATCTACGCCATCTCCAAAATGTTCCTATTTAGAACGAATGTGGAGGATATTTCGATCTCTGTCGCACCACCTCACAAGAATCCTCGGTTTACGGGTATACGTTTCGTTATGACCTTCATCAAGAGACCATGCGACTATTTGATTCTGAGGACGATTTATGGATACACTATTTGCCATCCCAATTTCAGCAAAACTTTTGTGTGTTCTACCAGCTTACATCCTCTGATGTATACCGGCGCCTATAGTTCTCGGTTACCGGTATTAGGCAGTTTCGTGTCATCACCACTTGGCATTCTCAGCCTCCTGTAAACTCAAGAACTTGGACATTTACCTCCCAGGCCCTTATTCCAGTTTGTTTTCAGTTATTCCACTTCAAAATTCTAATGTCGGAGGCAATTATAGCCCTAGGCGCTGCCGCTGGGGTCATCCAACTGGCCGATGTAGCCTTGCGGGCCAGTCGCGAGGTGTATAACTTTCTAGCCGCAATTAAGAACGGGAGTAAAGATGTTCAGAATTTAAGAGATGGTAAGCATAAATATCTTTATCTCATTTTTTGGGTTATGTATCAGAGTAATTTTCTTTCCTAACTATTATCTTGTGAGATGGCTTCAAGAAGGCTAGGTCCCAGACCTGATCGTGTCGAGAACCAAATTGGGAAAGGTAGCTAAGAGTTGTTCGATATCTACTATTTTTTCCCATTTAAGACCGAGTCTATTTATTTTAAGGGGATACTGATGCCGAGGCCCCCCCGAATAAGCATGATATGCTAATGGATGTATAGCCTTGCGAGATGTTCACACCAATGTCCGTAACCTCCGAAACTACGTTGATGAATTTAGCAGATCCAAAGGGGCCAAGGAAAGATTCGAAGTCCTCCCATCAACTATCACTACGTCGTTCACAAATTTCCAAACAGACTTGAATATTCTCAAGGCGACGCTTCCCCCAGGAGCATCACCGAGTCTTGCACAGAGGGTAAAGTGGGTGTACAACAAGCAGAAAGTCAGGGATGTGACGGAGCGACTTCTGAACCGCAAGGTTGATGTTAATACTGCCTTATCAATTGCAGGACGGTAGGTTTTCATGGGTATATACCCATCTTCCCGATTCATGGGCTTGTGTCATATAACATCTGAAATAGATTACATGATCTCCGACTGCGTCAAGAACTTTGTGATTTCGGTGCTTGCTTGCAAGCTGAAACTAAAGCACTTATACTCCAACAACAGCAGGCTCACACCATGGTATCAGACAATACTTCGACTCTCCGGAATCATATCCGAAAGCAAGATGCAAACCAAACTCAAATGCTCGAACAACTCGAACAAGCATCAAAAGGCAGCACCATATCGACGAATTCCTTGCTCCAAAAACAAGAGCTCTCCCACGCTACACTATCCAGCCAACTCTTTGCTGTATCTAACAACATATCAAACCGACATAATTCCCAAATACAAGAACTTCAAAGCACCCACAAAACTTTATGTCAACTCATATCCACGCAAAGTAAATCTCAAACTCAAGAACTACAACAAACTCGCAATACTGTTTCGTCCGGACACACCGCAGTCCTCTCCGCGCTCAACCAAGTTCAAGACAAAATCAACGCCAATCTCCTTGACGGGGCGTCTAAATTTATCTTCGCAGCACCAAACATCGATATCTTAACAGGAATATTTAGAAACGAAGTGCATTCTGTGCTCCGCCCAATTGTTGATAGTACACTTGGTAAGTTCGAAGCAAGGAACAAAGAAACGCTTGGTCACGTACAGAGGATGGTCGATCATATGGCGAGTGAACTTGGACAGAAGGCCAACACGGATTACCCTATTCATGGATCTCTAAGCAAAAATTTAGGTGGCAGTGAACATCATTGGACAGATTGCGATATTATTCCTAGCTGTAAAGACCGATGGCTTGAAACAAAGGAGCCATGCACCCTAATCACTAACACCCCTAGAGAGCGCACTGCACATTCGATCACCACATTCAGAAGATCATGGTGGACCGACTTTAGAATAGGCTCAATAGAGATTGAATTGCAAGGAGCCTCCCAGGCGAAGAACGGATCACCAAAAAAATCCAGCTACTTCTCGATACACATCCACTTCCGACCTAGCCAATATTTTCGAAACTTCCCTGGTATTTCGACGTTTTACAGCAATGGACCAAATAACCAAGGGTATTATCAGATCGCTCCCATGATAACCATATTTCCCATTGTTTCTCCCACACATCCAATTTGGGATGCGGTTGAACATGGGGACGTACGTCGGATACAGCAAATGTTTGAGCTTGGCGAAGCAAGCCCGAACTGTCAAGACGAGGATGGATGGACACTGCTCCATGTAAGTTCTTTCGCCCTTCATCAATTTAACGAGAAATCAATGCGAAGCCTTTATATATCTGCCAGAGTTGTATTTACCATTTTGGTAAATATGAACTTATGATCCTCGATCAATTCCACTCTTTTGTGGCACCTACTACAGATTAATATATTGACAGAAGCAAAATTGTAGTGTGCAGCCGCTTGCTTTCAACCAAAAGTACGGGAACAATTCTATCCTTCAGGATATCTCTTGAATCACCATAGCAGGTAAATTAAAGACGATAAGGAATCTGGAAATATGTTAAGACACTGACAAACACAGTGGGGGCTTCACACCAATGAGAACTTTGATCTATTCCATCTTTTGGGGACTTTCTGAAGGAAACGATTTTCCTTGGAGTTTAGCGTCAGCTTCAGACTCTTTGTTCTCGGCCTTCAAAAGTTTTGAGGACGAATGCGAAGACCAATTGGAAAATATGCGGGAGGAGTTGAGCGAAAATCACTTCTTCTTCCTCGAGCTAACAACTCCTTCACTCCTACATAATGCCTTCAACCACTTTGAGTGTCTTCTCAACTATTCGGGGGTAGGTATATGGCAACTACTATTTATGTTGTTCGCAGAGCCCATTTTCCGTCCGACCCAAAGTGCTTTCCTTCTCATGGAATTGTGTCTTCGCAAAGGTCTCGATCCAAACTTTACGTCCCCAGAACTTGAGGAACCACTATTATTCCGTGCTATTCGGGGAGTAAGTCGACATAAAGAAGACACGGATCCAGCGGAGGTGACGAAGAATAACAGCGAGAGTAGTGAAGAAAATCACTCCGAACATAACAAGGAGAAACACGGAGGAGTTGCTACTATGATGAATTGTGCCGGGCCATGGTCTACACATAATCCAACGATGCAGCATGAAAACAATAACCCTCCACTAGGGTGCATACTGAAGTTACTTGTCGAAGCTGGAGCTGATATATACTATATGTATTCCAAAAACTTCGATAGTTCTATTGACTGGGAACGTATTTGGACTGTATGGGATTGTGCAGAGTTTTATGATGTAAGACCGGAATGGGAGGCTGTGCTACAGGAGTGTGGAATCGACCCTGCTGAGGCATTTTATGAGAGCAGGAGGCGTGTGAAGAAGACCTTTAGATTAAATGGAGCGAAACGGACAGGAGTGGATGAAGAGGTGTTTGCTTCGCCGTCCCTCACTGGGCTTCGGCAGCGTATCATTTCAAGACAGATTGAAGGTCCCTTCTAATAGGGATAAGATGCTAGTCCCAGTATGTAGCATGGAAAATTCACTTATATGCTGCTGCAACTACTTGAGATAATTATCTAATCCCTCTTTGACTGTACCATGTATGATGTGACGAAATTTAGTAGGCTGAAAATTAGGTGTTTCTTTCAAAGCCGTGTTCATCCACATATTATTATAAACCTTCGTAATATTTTCCTGGCCTTTATTTCCTTTGAGAAAATGAGAAATGTGCATTGATAACGTTAGATACACCCGGTTCTATTTATTCAACCCAATCTACCTAACCGAACGGAGCAGCCCTTCCGATAGAAAGGCGCTAGGGGCCTCAAGCCTCAGATAAGGGACGAAACAGGCATCATTATATAAGCGCGAATTATTAATATGAAAAGTGCTAGACACGTTTGTTCGAAGCGATATCTATGAGAGTATGTATGGAAATAGCAAATAAAAATGGCCATTTAATTTTTCAGTCTCCGGTAGCCAACTCTTTCTCTATCTTGGCCCCAATGAGCCTAATCCAGATGACAATTGTGGGTATCCTCACATCTTGCAGTATGATTGAGATGGGTAGACACCGTACAACGCGCAATTTCATTGTATAAAGCATTCACAGTGCTAGATGTAGTTGTCTGTCATTCGTCAGTTCGTGGTAACAGGTAATTATAACATGTAGTCAACAAGCCGAATTTCTAAAATGTACATCCTCCAACAAATGCGGCCCACCAAAGGGCACAATTCGGCGCAAAGTGACCGATTGGGAACCAAAATGTACGTCCTCAGATCCTATACCCCCTTCAGACTATATAACGTTTCGCGTCACATGAATACATTCTGCACTGTTCAAATCAAAGCAATGAAGTGGTAGAATCGCAAAATTTGCGAAATATGCAATGAAGCATTTTCTAATCCCGAGCTGACTGATCACTCGATCCCCATCCATCTTATGGTATATAACAGTAAAAGCACTAATCGCAAAAGCCCAGCACCATCCGCGCACGCACCACTATTATCTACCCCACCTCGGACTTTTACAATACATTTCATCTCTATCAATAAAAAGGACGATAAAATTATTTCAATCCCTCCGGACCCCGAAGCGGGGAGTAAGACGGGGAGTAATAGATATGCCATCGATAAAATCACGCCCAACGCGGCGAAGATGCCAACAAACGCCCCAGACTACCGTTAGCCAGTGAGACGGAAGGAATCGGCGACTTTTTGTACATGATCTCCCCCTCGATATGACTAGTCGAAGTCCGAGATACGGGGGCACTTTTCAAGGAGTATTGGGGTGGACTTGATGGCGTAGTCGAGGCATGTGTAAAGGGCGTAACAAGATCGATAGATTTGGCACCGTACGAGCTGCTGTGAGGGTTCGTCCTGGGGCCAAGTGGTCTAGTCGAAGGCGTATATGGAAGCGAGAAACTTATTGACGAAGTGGGCGTGTGTGAAAGGGAGGGTGCGGCGCTGAAGTTAAATTGTGAGGTTGAGGCGCGATTATATCGAGGTCGAGGTAGTCGCACAGTTGTTTCTGTTGGTGTCATGCCAGACTGGAATTGGCGAAGATATCGCGAGGCTTCAGAGTCCAGTCTTTGTTTTTCATCGGCTGATGAAGCGCTATCGTCTGAGGACATTTCGGAACATGCAATTGAGGACCGCTTGGATGGTAGCATGGTAGGTGAGCGAGGGGCCACGATGTCTCGAAAGTGGAGGTCTTCGAAGGAGAAATTGGCGAAAGGTGTTGATGGCGGAGAATAATGATCAGAAGGATACAACAGAGTCTTTTCGTTATCCTTTCTCTTGCAGCTGTGCAATTATTAGCATAATGGTAGTTGAGAACTCAACTGTGTCACATACCTCTCAGAACAGTACAGCACCGAGTTATTGGGTACAATAATTTGTTTCTCACAAGTAGTGCTACAAAGTCATTAATTTTGATTCGTCGGAATGAGAAACCACACCAATTGACGTACCAGTACTGCAAAAAACTTGTTGCCATTACTTCCTCGTCCTCTGAGTCCTCCTCCTGCCGGGGTTGGTTTTTCAAGACGCCCTTGATAGCAGCGTGGGAATGTGTACGTTTTGACAAAGATGCAGGCCGAGTAGACCGTGCATGGGCCGGCAGCGGCTTTTTATAGTTGGACGGACGACTGTGATGGGTGGCCATTGAGCTTGATGGGAAAGACGGTGAGTTTTAATAGCCCTCGCTCGATAGTCGGGCACGGTGCACGGTGAGCAGATGGCGTGTCCGGTTACAGATGAAGGTTTAATCCTACCAACAAAAAGAGCCGCAGCTGAGAGGCGGTGACACCGGCGCAATGTTGGTTTGGTGGGCTTGAGCTGATATGACGACGGCGTGCTTTGTTCGAGTTTCTTATCGCGATCCCCTGCAGCCGATGATTTAGCCAGGAACGGCGGGATTGAGCGGCTTCGCACTATAAACGCCCCTGTTGCGCGGAACAACACCACAGCGAGCAGCCGTGGCTGCAACCAAGCGCAAGGCGGATGTGACTGCTGGGAAGGACTTACAGCAATTGATTAGAGTAGTGCGACTTCGGGAGTGCGAACACCGGAGTCAGCAATTCTTTTTGATTTCGGGCACTGCAGCTGCACACAGCCGGCGATTGCACGCAAGGGAGGCGGGCGATAAGCTTTCTGTGATTGTGGTCGAGGCTGTGGTTCAAGGGAAAGCCGAGCTTTTCCTGAACGCACGCGGTTGGCGGCGGCAATCTGGGTTCCAGTAGTGTGTCTGAAGATGCGAACAAAACAGCCGTTGCGGAAGAGAGCAGGTGGACGATGGGGTTCCGAGAAAAGCAAACAAATTGTCCGATGATCGGCCTGGTCAAGGGATTGATCGATGCGCAGATTCAACGGCCGAGGGAGGCGCAAATATATACAGGTTTGTGAGTCGATAGGTTGGGGTGGGGACGGCCGAGGATTGCGAGCGATATGGAGCCATCGCTATCATCGAGCACACCATCGAAGCGGCTTCGCCGACTGACTCTTAGGGCTCACCACCCCACTCGCACCCACCAAGGTACTGAATTCGTGTCCCAAGTGCATTCTGCCGACGCAGAGCGGTTCCGGACCCATAGAATCCAGTCCGTCCCTACTGGCCATCATGGTGTTGATACCAGAAATGCACGAATCAGGACTGCGTCGGTGCCACGGACCGAACAAGGTCCACGTCCTGGCAGCTTGGTTTGCGGGGTACCACGACCTCGAATAATACCGGTACCAGAGAAGTACAGTGTTCGCTATTTCGGGTGCGTATCCAGTCCCGCCTAGTGAGGTACGTTGCTGTCACAGTCTTGATGGAAAGGCCCACATCAGCACACCTTTTTCGTGCAACCCGATGTTTCCATTGTTAGGTAACAGAGAAGGGCGACGTCAAACAATCTGCTCGACGTGTTGCAACCTTCACCAGTAGAATCAAAGGACCTGACCCACCAGGATGGTCAAGGCTTGCGATTCGTGGGGAAGCTTCCGCCTGGGCGAGTTCACACTCACTCATATGAAGACGAAGCTCCATTTTTTTCTATTCTATCAGGTAAGCCATCTCGATCGCTGGCCAATGTCTTCCTCGAACTAGAGCACCTGCCGCCTCGCGTTCCTTGAGTCCTTTAAAAGTCTTAATACCTCAACCTGAAACATATAGTTTTGCAGTAGCTGTAGCATCATGGAGCAAGTCATCGCAATTGAGACCGACACGTGTTAGTCGGGTACATGAAGTTAGAATGAAAATGAATCTCTAGGCGCTCGAGGTCTGGTGATTTGCCAAATCTTAATTGGGATCGAAGTTGGATAGAAGGGACCATCCTGGAGAGGCTCCGGAACCTGTGGGAATTCGATCCGTTCCAAACTAAAGCCGTTTCGCTCTACCCCACAAAATTAGTAACAAAGCCAGCTCATCCGAAATTCGCACCTAGGAGTCAGATGTGGAGAGACCCACCGCATGCAGTCAAAAAAATCTCGAATGTCTGTTCGTTGCGTATTGTGGCAGCAATAAGCACTTGGAGGGCTGGGTTCAGATCAAAAAATTCGCGTATGGATGACACAAGAGATGGAACAGCATATCTGTCGTAGGTCTGTGAGGCTTCTGTTAGCGAAATGTCTTTTCTAAGCAGTCGGGGGAAGGTGGGCTTACCACATCTGCGCCGAGCAACACATCTGGGATTTCCATTCCATAGTCTTCTGCAAAGGTTGTGGCCCCAACAGTTCGTCCCCATTTTAATGCCGCGGTTCGAATCTTTGAGTCATTTAGTCGGTTAGAATCGAGCTTGTTCAAGAAAATGTTTGTCTTGAGTGCATCAACGATTCCCTCGTCACCATCCGTTGCAACGATAGAAGACACATCAAGGTATTTAGCGCAGAGAATCGAAAGCATGCCAGATCCCGATCCAAGCTCGAAAACCTTTCTCCCGTTTACCATCGCTCGTCCCTTCTTGGAAGTAAGAAATGATGCCAATAGCAGAGATGCCTCCCAGGTATGCAGTCCCGTGGTGCCAGATGACGACAGGATCAACCGAGATTCAAGCACGGTTATAGTATGCTCTTCGGATAGGCTGTCGTCATCAAATTGTAGTGGGTAAGCATACGTCACGAATGCTTTCTGTTGAATGGATGCCAACTCTGTGGGGATATTAGAACTAAGGAGAACCGCAAATGCAGACATGAGATCATCTGATATTTCCTATTGGAAGCGCAAGTGGTAGTTGTCAGCCATTTGAGTAGAAAGAGTTTGTGCATCTCAGCCAACCATTAATCTTGCTTTGGAAGGGGACGTGGTACAGAGGGGTTTAAGTTCAGTGAGGAATACTGCAAAATCTTCGAGCACAGGATCAGGAGTCAATATAGCTCTAATGTTTCCTGTCAAAGCTGCTGAAAGATGAATTTGCCATGCTGGTTATTCCTCACAAGATACCGCCTCCTTCGTACCTGCGCAAGGGATAGCTGTATGAGAAGGGACGTCGTACATCCTTCTCTGGGTCATCAATTGCCCTTTCAAGTTTCTCGATCAGGATTTTCAAAACTCTAAATTGGTATCGTTGTGGTGGTGGATAGGAGATACTGTCTCCATCGAAGAGGTTGTCGAACATCCACGACTGAACCGGAGGAACTTTTAAAAATTCATCTTCTGGCCATCTTAGTCCTGCGGGCTCGACCAGCTGGAAGTACTGCCGACGCAGTGTGACCAACTTAGATCGAGTCTCAGCGTTCAAGTCCATGTCGGATGGAAATAAGGGAAGGAGTAACAGATATCAAAGAGAGGAAGTGAATGTCGCGGGCCTAATCTGTCTTGGGAGGGGCAGAAACGCATAGGAACGTTGTCAGCCGCACTACGCGGGAGACTTTCTTATGATCTTTTGCGTTGTTACGCCTAAGATCATGAGGAGACAGGTGAGGTTTGGGGTGACCTCGTGTTGGAGGTGCGCTATTATGTAAGCGCTCCGCCGCTGTAAATTAGGCGAGATGCCAAGCCTCCCGGCCGCACCGCACCTGCAATCGAAATTTGAGGTTGACAACACGAACTTCCTACGACCGACGACGCCTGCGGCCACACAGCAACCCCACAAGGTCATTCTCTCACCAGTACGTCTCCTGCACAATCACGCTTCCACTCCTGATTTATCTCGCGATCCCCAACCCAAACACAACTAAAGTCTTCCTAGGTGGACACAGTCAACATGTCCGACTCACAGATTACCCTGCGCACGCGCAAGTTCATCCGAAACCCCCTCCTCGGTCGTCGCCAGATGGTTGTGTAAGTGCTGCTTGCCCTCCCGAGCGTACAAATTCGCGATTGCAAAGGAAGAATTGAACCTGACTAGCGATTTCTAGCGACGTCCTCCACCCCAACCGCGCCAACGTCTCCAAGGACGACCTCCGCAGCAAGCTCGGCGAGCTTTACAAGGCCAAGAAGGAAGATGTCTCCGTCTTCGGATTCAAGACACACTATGGTGGTGGCAAGAGCACTGGATTTGCTCTCATCTACGACAGCAACGAAGCGATGAAGAAGTTCGAGCCCCACTACAGGCTCGTGCGGTACGGCATGGCGAGCAAGATCGAGAAGGCCAGCCGACAACAGCGTACGTTTCTTCCGCCCTCACCATGGACATGGATGGAAATCTGGGCAAAATCAGACAACAGGATATATATACTGACGGATAACAGGCAAGCAGCGCAAGAACAGGGCGAAGGAGCACCGGGGAACGGCCAAGACCAAGGGTGGCAAGAAGAAGGCAGAGAAATAAGCGGATCGCCTATGACAGTGGGTCTCGGGGTCGAGTGGTCTTTCTGGGTCAGGTGCTTCACAGTGGACTGGGCATTGAGGTGGGTATCATGTACAGCTACGAACGCCTGAAAAGCTCTTACGGCACGGCAAAGTGGATGGCGTTTGAGATTCTTATGTCTGCTCTCTCTCCATCAATGCATATCATGGACCTTTAGGTTGCCTACATATACCGCATTCACGAAGCAGTTACCATCGATCTCGAATTGTGATACTTCTCGGCTTCGATCACCACAGTTTCACCACGGATAGATTGAATTCTTTGCATGCTGTGTTATGAATTGTTTATTTATTTATTCTTGTTTTTGGAAAAGGACATATGCACATAGCATAATACCACACTGAATACGACTTATTGTCCCTTCACGCGGTACTCACATCCTCCATTTTCACATCGGCTGGAGCACTAGCTGGAGCACCCACCGCCTCACCTACAGTAATAGGCACCGGCATCGGCACCACCGCTTTTTCTACGTCCATAAACCTCTTCGGCACACCAGTAGCAGGTCGCATACTCATAAAACCTCTCATCCCATTGCCCTTACCACCACTAGGTCTTCCACCCACATAGCACCCCAAATCTCCACACCACTGAAACCCACCACCAACAACCCCTCTGATGACGGAAAACGCCCTGACATCCCTATAAGCAATCCCCGTCCCTGGATCTCTATACCTCGCAACCTGGTTCGACACCGCACATAGCTCTGTTTTGACCTTGAGGGCTGGCACCCCAACGTCTTTGTCTCGCTTAGAAGATTTAGGTTGGTTCAGCATGGCGTTGACAAATTGAGTGGCGTCAGTGGATGACCAGTTGAAGAGAGCAGAGCTAAGGTGAATGAGCGAGGAGCGATCTTTGTCTTTCATGATGGAAGATGTGGTACGTGAGCGGGTGGGGACATGATCATCGAGGTTTGAAAAAGAGGAGAGGACAAGGAGATTGCGAAGGGCGCGGCGAATTATTTTCCGTCGTAGAGGGACTGTAGGTTCTGCGGGACGTTGGAAAACAGATAAAGGGGACTGGGTGTTGGAGGAATTGTGAGAGAGAATGGGATCGGGGTGCAAGCCGTGAGGTTGGGAGAATGGCGACTGTAAAAACGGTGATTGTATCGGGCCGTGATAATCTTGGGCTGGGGGGTCAGAGAAGGGGTTGGGGGGCAGAGAATGGGATGGTAGATACGCCTGTGTGGGGGAACCAGATGACTGCGATTGTGATGGTTGCTGTATCCCCGCATATTGTTCAATTCCATAGAGGAAAGAGTCTTCTTGTGGAGGGGGAAATGCAGTGTTTCTCGGATACGTAATACCATTAGAGCCTCCGTGGTCGGATTGCCCGGAAGCTTGTGGTGCTTGTGATGTTTCTGACTGTGAAGGTTGCAACCGGGACGGAGGCGGCATTTGTGAGGTGTCTTGAGAAGATGTCAGAGTTAGATCAACTGGGCCAGGATTTTGCTTTGCCAGGTCATCCTGGGACGTTGATATCTGCTCCACACTCCCAGGTTGAGTAGCATGTGAATGGCCCTCTTTGTTGAGTTTCTCCTCGAGTTCCTCTATTTTTGGGGCGTCTTTCCCGGTAAATTTGAGCTTATCATCAACCCAAATCGCTGGGCCGCTATAGTACCGTATAAACGGGCCCTCGATCTGTCGGTTCTTGAGGGCGTCCAGCTTGGCTTGTCTATCAGCAGCCCGCTGCTCCTCAGCTTCTTCCCACCTGTGCAGACTCTTGCTGTTCTTCCTTTCCACTCTAGCGGCTTCTACTAGCCGTTCTGCTTGCGTCATAGGCTTTGGCTCGTGTTTAGCCTTGCGGGCCTCTGCGGCCTTCATCATGGCCAAAGTGTCATCTCGTCGCTTATCCTTCTCCTTCAGCTTTGCTAATGTGCTTTCTTTGTTTGCCACTGTTTGCTTCCGCTTCGAGGTGCGTATAGGTCCATCCTCTTCTGTGGGTATCCATGACGCTCTCTCGGACTTCTTCTTGGGTCGTGGGGCAGGAGCTGAGGGGTCAGTTGGGACATCAAGTTTAACTTTCTTGCGGGAAGCAGCGGCAGCGAGTCGAGCTGTGAATGGGTTTGTGGCTGTCTTGCGTTTCTTGATGCGCTCCTGACGCTCGGCTTTTCGCAGCTCTTTCTCCCCCGTATCGTCGTCGCGGCCCTCATCCTCTCCCTCCTCGGAGGAGGACGAGTCCATATTGAAATCATCCTGGTCGTTGGTGTCATCCCCAACGAATTCCTCCTCGTTTGGAGCTTCCTCCCATTCTTCGCCCCACTGCTCTTCCTCTGCGGCTTTGGCCAGCAGCGTGGACATGCGATTGCCCGCGTTTGATCTGCGGGCGCGAGAAACGACCATGAGCTCTAGCGGCGCGTCAGGCTCGCTATCGCCCTCGGACGCGGATGCTTCCTCATTGCGATCAGACGGATCAGACGGCGGGGCGCCGTCTATGTCCATCCGCTCTGCTGGGTCTGTTGACATGGCACGCGTGAGGCGGGAGGCAGGGTAGCAGGCTGCTGCTGGGGAAGGTGTAGGCGATGGTGGTGCGGTCTGAGGCAAAGCGAGCGTCGTGGCTGGACGAGGCAGCGGACAGCGATCAAGGGGTGCGGGATGGCTTCCAGAAGCATCCTTCAACAACGTTGATTTATGCGCGGAGGCCGTCGGTCAGCCGCCGGGGCTGCGTTTGTGCCCGTGTCGATGAGGCCAGTGGGGTGTGAAGGCGCGTGTTTATGCAGATTGGCAGCTGTGTTTCAAGCTATTGACATCGCGGGGCGGGCGTTCGCACGATCAAGACATACGCAGCCTGGGAGGTGGTGGATCGGGAGCGCGCCAAGCCAAAAGACGCGCCTGCGCGCCAAGGCGCCCAGAGGATTTGCGTGTTGAGTGTGCCGATGCCATTAACTAATCGGCGACAGCTACGTTTCAGATGACTGGCAGTCACTGGCCAGCTAGGCCGTATCCATCGTCGAGGACCTGGATTTGGCACCATGCAGTCGAGCATGTCTGCATCTAAAAGAGGACACTGGCGGGCGGGACATGGTGGACGGATGATGGTGGTGCCAGGCACTGCCCACGCCCGGGCAACGATGCAGAGAAAGAGAGTTTGGCCGTGCCTTTGCGCGGCGTAGCACAGGTGGCGATGCTTGCCCGACGCTGCTGTGGCCAGGGCGACGAAACAAACGACGCTCCCTTTTTCTTGTATAGAAGACGGGCGAATGCAGAGGGTGCCCAAGAATAAAACAGCGCAGGCGGGCAGCGCAGCCCGCAAGGCAATGCTCGAAAGCGTCCACGTAAGACTCTGGGGGAGAAAGCTCCTCGACGCGCCGTTTCAGGTGCACCGGTGGAGGCCAGGCTAGCCACTCAGGTGCCGCGTCGGCCCTCTGCTGTGCTAGAAGCCCCTATTCTGAAGGCTCTGTGGCTCCAAGCAGTGCGAATGAACAGATATCTGGCGACCGCAGCCCCGTATTCTCAAACACATTCCCAAGTCGCCATTGCCAGGTTATTCTTGCACATTGTTCTGCGCCGAAAACCTCGCTGCCCGTGCTGCGCCCAACCCAAACACGGCTAGCCCGAAAACGTGAGCGCTTGGACACTCAACTGCAGCTCCTGGCGTCCTCTGTCTTCTCTGAGCACGATTCACCACCTTCTCCTCCACCCCATCCGCCCTCTTTCACGGGACGCTTCTTCTACCGGTATCCCTTCTCTCTCATCGGTACTCGTATGAGCCAAGGTGTCTAGTTGCCCCCACTTGTTTAATCCTCATTCCCTTCTCCAGGGCTGCTCTCGTGTCCTGTCTATTATAATCCAACACCCCAAACCATCGACGGCAGTTTCACACACTCTTTGATCGGCATCGCTCGCCTGCGTCAACTCCATCACTCCATACATTGCTCCGGCGCTCCCTCGATCTCGACCTCGACCTCGGCCTCGACCCCCTCATCGCCTTCCCGCCTGCGAACCACTGCCTCCGCACTCGAAAGAGTTGCTCGCGCTGCCAACCGCCAAAACCCGCCAATCCGTTCCATCCGGCAGCCCAGTCGCCGGCGTTCTCAGCAGGCCTGTTGTAAAGAGCGTCATTGTACATTTCTGCAAACCTATACACACTGAGCATTAGCTGAGTTTGGTCTTGTTGGCAATAATCTCACCGCCTCACGTTCCTTTGGCCGGCACCAACCCACCTTTTCGCTGTTACCCTGGCTTTGGTAATCGAGAGTCTCCAGGACATTTCTCTCAGTATTAGAAGCAACATACCACGCAAGAGACAGGGTCTATAATCCATAATGGCTCCATCAACCCGACCGGAGCACCATATCAACCTCAACTACCTTCCTCAGCTCACCTCGCAGCCCCCGCGCTCTGGCTCCTCCACGGGTACCACTTCGCCCATTGAACCTCCATCCAGCGGCTCTATCCGCTTCCCTGCCCCCACTACCAACGCGTCCAGCTCCCTGGGAAGCGCCGCCGCAGGCATGCGCCTGGGTGCAGGGTCCCCTTCGCATGAACTGGGTGGCAGATTGTACTCAAAACGGTTTGTCGCACCCTGAAACAGGCACCCTTTCTCGAATTCGGCTAACGTCTGATGACAGGGCACGCGAGATTCAAGCACAAGAAGGCTTGACTCCACAAATGTGGGGTCCTCCCACCAGTGGCAACTCTACGCCTCTGCGTGAGACCATCCCCGAGTCGCCAAACGGTGAGAGCTTCCCAGACTTCAACCAAGCCATGCCGGAGACCGCGTCAGCTACACAAACATCTACCCGACGTGCCCGCGCAGGCACTCTTCCATCCCGATTCTCACCCTCCTCGACACCTGGAGGACTCATGTCGGTCAACTCTCTTCTCACCAAGTCGTCTCGGCCGACCCCATCGACGAGCCCCTTCAAGCCTAGCCCAGGCACTCCTACGGATTCCACTGCGTTTGCTTCAGCCAATGCGAACAATGCCGCTGCAAAATCTGCGTTGTTATCGCGCCTTCGAGCTGGATCAATGCCTCAGCGCCCTGGCTTTACGCAGACATCCACCTCACCCTTTGGTAATCCCATCTTCTCTAACGGATGGTCGAGCAGTCGAGACCGTAGCAGCACACTCCAGAGTATTGCATCAATGCCCTCTAACGGGCCTGGTTCACCGATCTCTTCCTTCTCTCGTGACTCGCTGACAGATTCCGACGTGAGGACCCTCGACTACCTGGGTCTTGTGGACACCCCTCAACCACCGCGGGCACAACTCGCCCCGTCAGAAATTGAAATACTGCTTGAAGGACAAAGAAATCTCTTCAATCAGAGCTTGAACAACAGCCGCTTCCGCTCGTACTCTGTCAATGCCAAGGAGAAGTATGCCAATGATGACGATGATTTCGACGATTCATACGCCGGCGGCTACAGCGGGACATTGACTCCATCAGCAGAGGCCAACGCATATGCCATCCACGAAGCTGTTCGACAACATAACCTAGAAGTACAGGCCTTCGCCAATTTGGCCAGTGCTACTCGCCCCCGTGCTAGAACTGCTGGCGTCCTTGAGTCACCCTCGCAAAGAATGATGCGGAACTACCTACCCACTTCATCTCGCCTCGACAATAGCCTCAGTGCCGCAGATTTGACAGAAGACGCTGAATACAACCTTGCTGAAGCCGTCAAGAACCTTCAGCTCGGTGGAAAGCCCAGCTCCAACCTCGGCGATGATACCCTGGAGGGTCCGACTCGGGCACTCTGGCTTGGAAACATCCCTTCTTCCACGACGGTCTCTTCTCTGAACGTCATCTTCAACACTTATGGGCCTATCGAGTCTACCAGAGTCCTTACCCACAAGAACTGTGGATTCGTCAACTTTGAAACCCTTGACAGCGCGATCCAAGCCAAGTCACAGCTCAATGGCAAGGAGATCTTCCCAGGCGCCGGGCCTGTTAGAATCGGATACGCCAAGGTTCCGAGTGCGGCGGCTACCCCTGGCCACAATGGACTCTTCCCTTCACCAAGTCCAGATCCACATGCCAAGGCTCAGACGGAGGGTGCGAATTTGTCAGTCAGCAATGCAAAGGCAAGTGCCGTACGCGCTGAGAATGCGAATGCGGCACTAACCACTCCTGAGCTGCCCGACATTCGTACAGACATTATCCAAATTGTGAAAGATTTGGGTGCGACGGATGAAGAACAGCACAGAATTTCGGCCCAGGTGGACCAAGCTATTAAAAACAACAACTACCATGACGAAATTCCTCCTGTTGAGGAGCCTAGTCACAGTCGAGTTCACGATGCCCCAAGGCTCCGTGAAATCCGAAAACGGATTGATAACAACTCTTGCTCCCAGCCAGAAATCGAGGAGATTGCTATGAACATGCTCCCAGAGATTGCTGAACTATCATCTGACTATCTTGGAAATACAGTTGTTCAGAAGCTGTTCGAATACTGCTCTGAACCTACCAAGGAGGCAATGTTGCGAGAGATTGCCCCGCACCTTGCTAAGATTGGTGTCCACAAGAACGGTACATGGGCTGCACAAAAGATTATTGATGTTGCTCGGACACCTGCTTTGCAACGACTGATCACTGATGCCCTTGCACCCTACGCGATGGCACTCTTCCTGGATCAATTCGGGAACTACGTTATGCAAGGATCCCTTCGTTACCAGGCCCCTCTCAACAACTTCATTTTTGAGGTCATGATGAGCCGTCTCTGGGATCTTGCCCAGGGTCGATTTGGAGCTCGGGCCATGCGGGCTTGCCTTGAGAGCCACTACGCCACCAAGGATCAACAACGCATGGTTGCTGCTGCAATCGCACTTCATAGTGTTCAGCTCGCCACTAACGCTAACGGTGCATTGCTATTGACGTGGTTCCTCGATACATGCACGTTCCCGAGGAGACGCACCGTCTTGGCGCCTCGCCTTGTCCCACATATTGTTCATTTGTGCACTCACAAGGTTGCGTATCTCACCGTTCTCAAGATCATCAACCAGCGGAACGAGCCTGAGGCCCGCGATACCATTCTCCAAGCTTTGTTCTTTTCCCCCAATGACCAAGTATTAGAAGACATTCTCGTAGATCAGAATTGTGGTGCTACTCTCATCTTCAAGGTGCTTACAACTCCCTTCTTCGATGAGAAGATCAGAGCAGAGGTTATCAATAACGTCCGAAATGTCCTTCTCCGTATCAAGGCTCAGCCTGCACAGGGGTATAAACGGTTGATGGATGAGGTCAACCTTTCCACTCGTGGCGGTGGACCTGGACATCGTGACCACTCAGCGACACGACCAGGATCCAAAGGCAGTCCAGCTGGCTCTAACGCTGAACCCCGTCAATTTTACCCTGGAGTTGCTCCGGCCGGCTTTGACCCTGTTGCTCTTCAACGCACTGCGAGCATGGATTCAAATGGCTTTGATCAATATGCTATGGGCGTCAGTGCTGGTATGTACATGCCAGGAATGCCAGCCATGGCAACCCAACAGCAACTTCAGTACCAGCAACTTCTTGCAGCTTCGAGATCGCAACCATTCTATCCACAGATGAATGGCTTCCAACCCCCCGCTCCAGGGATGGATGCTTTCAGGAATGGCCCGCCTGTGGCAGCCCCAGGTTTCGCTGGCTCCCCAATGCTCCAACCTGCTAGCCTCCAACAACAAGGAATGGGCCAAGTTATGGGCGGACAGATGTATCCGTATGGGATGTATGTACCTCAACAACAGCAGCAGGTCGCTGCCGCAGGTCAGCGACGCGGAAGGGTAAGCACATTTGCTCGTACAATATTGGACACGGAACTAATGTTATGTCAGAGATAAACTGCACGCCTACCTATTCATATATAGCTCCTCTTTTCTAGTCATCACATCCGTGCATAGAGTATCTACGGTGTCTACTATCGCCAAGGACATGCGATACTACACTCTATATATGGTTGTTCAAATGCTTGTTCCTTTTCCATACATTTCCCGGAATTCACGTCAATGACGGCGTCAAAAGCCCTGTTCTTCATCAATGTTCCTTCCCACCTGCATTGCCAATTGTCTATCTCATTATGTCCTTTACATTTTCTAGGTACTCACGCACTAGAGAGGAGGGAGCGGGTCTGCCCTGCACTCTTGGGTTTACGACCTCATATCACGCTTTTTCCCTTAGTTTGATATCATCCCTCTTCTCTCTGGTGCTTAACTTCGGCGTTCCATCCATTCACTTCAACACACTCGCTTCAGCTTGGATTTTCTGGAGTGTTGGGGCGCTATGTCTGTCTTGTTCTTCTGATTCTTACTACTTCTTGTATCCTACTTTGGGTGTCTGATACAGGCCCTACACTTTACCCCTTTACACTCTCCGTCTCCTTCATTGAGTCCACATGACCGGTCCTGGTAGAATGGCATATTACTGTTCTGTCAACCGGATTGGTTGGGCTAGTTCGGGGTCAACAAGGGTTTTTTTTTTGAAATTTATGTTTTGTGCTATTAAGAAGAAATGCATCACGGGGTAACAAGATGTGGGGAGGATCAGTGGTTGCTGCAATAGTGGGGAAGACTATCTGCGGGAGAAAACTATGGCTATGGAACGACGATCTTGGACTAGGAGCGTGTGGAATGTTTCCTTAACTGTTTTTGTTTTCTTGTTTGGGGTCGGGACCGACTGGCAGATAGAATGGACTTTTTTCCTCCGTTGTGGAAACGGGGGGGATCTTTCAATATCTTTTGTTTTATGTGTGGTGTGTGTGTGTGTTCTATGTGTATTCTGTCTCGGGATTGGTGTCGTGGATTTGAA
The DNA here is from genome assembly GCA_013620735.1 of Clavariopsis aquatica. Taxonomy (NCBI): domain Eukaryota; kingdom Fungi; phylum Ascomycota; class Dothideomycetes; order Pleosporales; genus Clavariopsis; species Clavariopsis aquatica. The sequence goes on along the minus strand of JAAZQE010000050.1, from coordinate 16,767 downwards.
TACAGTTAGTTCACCTGCCTGTTCACATGAATTCATCTGACCACATATTCATCACTCTCTCGACATCCCACACACACACACATCGTGAAGAGGATTCCAAGTTAGCTCCATCACTTCCTTAGGATGAGTAAAGGATGACAAGAAGCAACTCAAGTAATTTTGCTTATCCAAGTTGTCCCTTCAATGAAATAAATGGGTATCTTGTAACCCCTACAGAAGTCCGTCTGTCCAAAACGCCAAATCCTAAATCATGCACTCCTGATTCAACGCCGGTCCTATAACGAACACCTCAATGCACCCTTTAATGCGACGCGCCATTCAGCCCTGCCTCACTATACTTCCGTTTCTTCGCGTCATGTTGAGCAAGCCCTGTTTGTGGCTGCTGTTGTTGTTGCTGTTGTTGTTGCATCTGCCACTGCTTTCTCCTCTCAATTTCCTCTTCTCGTAATCGTTTAACAGCCATCTTGATCCTAGGCTCCACATTCAGCAGGTCTTGCTCCGTGACAGGGTTCTCGATGCTTTCAAGCACGCTGTTAACCGTGCTGATATGATTTGCGTCTTTCTTGTCATCGCGCCAACGGGGAGAGCCGTCGTGCTCAGGTTTGTACCGCCAGCGGCCTTGATCGTCGCGATAACATTCTATGATTCGTCCGTCGAGTCGCTGATTTAAGCCTTTGAGGATTTCCCATTCTTGGTCCGTGATGTACAGGTCGTGGGTGAAGGGCTGGTTGTTGTTCCCGCCGTGGTTGACGAGTAGTAGTAGGCGATGGGGTCGAGCGTCGTAGTCCGGTATGGGACCTTCTTCGCCGTCGTCGGGGTCGAGCATGGGAAATTCACCGAGTTTCAGCTTGAAATCAATCGTGTTTTCATGAGGGGGTTTCCATTTCAGAATATGCTTGTCCGTACCAAACTCGTATCGTGTATCCTTACATGTGAAAATAAGTCCGTCATTCCCATGGCGCAATCCGGGGAGAATGTCTTTGAACATGGCGGCGAACGAGTAAGGTGGGTACACGAGCTTCTCTTTGACATGGAAGGGTTGCTGTTGTATAATTTGCGGATGTTGTTGTATCCAGTGGTTATATGGCTTGAACACCCACTCCTTCAGCTTTCCAATGCGCTTATCCAGTGGTCTTCCAGTAATATTAACCCCATCGAGTGCCAGACAATCAAATACGTAAAAGACCAACCGCGGCGCCGGCTCCCCAGGCACAGTATCATGTACCAATTCGCCATCCAAGATTGTATTGAAAAGGAATTTATCCGCGTCGCCGGGGAACTTGTAGTATGGAAACCGCAGCGGGGGTTGGACGAAGTAGTAGTTGTTCTTGCGGTCGACGAGGAAGGTGGCAGGCTCAAAGCCATTGCCCATGTCTTGGAAAGTCAGGAAGAGGAGTACTCTGATCCCGTCTGTCTTTTCGCACATAAAGTACTCGGTGCGCTGGAGCTCGACGATGTGTTCCCGGCCAAAGGACACGGGTTGTGCGCCGGGGAAGCGTGTGCTGTCGCGTTCGAGAATCTCAGCAACGTTTCTCCTAAGCTGTTCCGTGTCCCCGTGGGGCATCATTTGGCCAGGGATTTGAGGCGGGACTGAGGACTGCATTTTAGTGGTGGAGAAGGTGTAGGGGCGTGAGTTGGGCGTCTTCAGGCGTGGTGTTGCCCCGAGTGCTGCTGGTGGAGAGCCGCAAGCACAATGCAGACACATTCTTTAGAGCTTTGGATGCTAGCGGCTCCGCTCCGCGCGCCAAGACATCCGCTCCACCTGAAAATTCCAGATCACGTTGCCAGGATGGTACTTCCTCTATCGAGAAATAACCAAATAGGGTATCGTAATTTACATTTTGAACTGTAGACACCTAGCATAGGGGTTCTTTTAGTGCCGTCTTCTACCTATCAGAACATGCTCCGTAAAAATACACTCGTAGCCCATCTCTTCGTCAGCTCGTTTACTGCTTGGGTGCCTCACGTAGCAGTCGGCTTGCCACATTAAGGCTTTCCTTCTCAAAACCAGGATCGCCTTCGAACGTCCATGTTCCATCTGCAACCTCATTATCAGAGGCTAGGGCCAGCCTCCTAATCTCCCTCCGCATGTAAGCCACAATCTGGGCCAGCTTCTCAAAATCTACATCTTCTTTCCCGGATAGCAGATTCCTCCACACAGCAGCAGCTAGAACCGCATCTCCTTTCACCAACCCTTCATCGTATGCGAGCAAGACGCCCCGCCACTGAGCGAATGTGTCTTTGAGAAATTTCTGGCGTATAGTGGCGGAATGAATCTTATGCCAGACAACGAGCCGGTCCTCGGCGGCGTAGAAGGCGTGATTTGTGAGGTGTTGGATCCAGGTCGCGGCATGTGTGTCGGGGAACATGCGAAAGCGTACTTGAAGCATAAACATGTGGATGAAGGTAATTTGTGCCCAATTGTTGAAGTTTGGTTGGAGTCCGAGAGCTACAGCTTAAATTAGCCATAAATTCTAACCCACCATCTTCGTAACAATAGTTGTTAAAGTGGAGTGTGCAGTCTTACTCTCATACCACCAACCAGTCCCAATCCCAACATGTACGCCATTGTCGTCCTCGGGAATCTCAGCCTTTTTGTCCAGAGCTTGCGGTATCTGGTAGTCACCCGGCCTTGCGCATTCTTTCAGCATCTGCTCCGTGACTCCGTATGCGACATATGTCTCCATCATCAACGGTGCTCTCTCGCGGAACTTCGACGCTATGCTACTGGTCTTTTGTGGTCCCTTCTTTCCCAACGCCTCGGATACTGTCTGCGATTTATTCGCGGCCTGTGCATTGCGTGGGCTTGTGGAGAAGCTTCGGTGTGGTTGGGGTGCTATGAGGAGACATTTTCCTCGCGAGACGTTGGCCTAAAACCATTAATGGAAGCTGTATGGTGGGAGCGAAAACGAATTACTTGGGATAGCAGGGATGAATATTTATATGTTGCCCTTGAGCATGTTCTGCAGGTGTAATTCGAAGCCATCAGTGTGGTGTTGATGGGACGAAGTATCAGTTGTTTGAGTTTAGGAAAATGTCGCGACGGGCTTTCCCGAGGTGGGATCCATGACTTCACCACTCGGGATGCCCGCACTAGCAATCATCAACACCGTAATTCATTCATCGCCTAAGATGTAGATGCATCCCAACGACGTACTATTGCTTTCGTAACAGAGTTCATAATTATTCACTGTTCTGTCACGTCAATTACTTGTCATTCCCAGCACACAGGTAAATTGTGACCTGTTCCTTCCAGCGTCAGGGTGCATGGTCTAGTAATCGGCAGCCCAAGTTTAACAATGATATTCTAATGACATTAAAAGCGTAAAGTCTCTCATTGCAAGTCGGTAAACCCGCGGGGCCGAGAAATATGAGGATTTACGATAAACCTATATAGGCCACGTGCTAAAGTCGCCCCTAGATATCTAGATTCCTTTCTATCGGAAAATTGCATTAAATATGGTCTGAGAGAAAGTTTCTTACTACAGAGAAATGGGGTTCCTTCCTTATAGTACCGCTCTTCAACCCCTATTAGTCTATAATATTTATCTACGGTCTTTTCTAAGCCCTGAAACTTGAATTCGAGGTTAGTAATTCAATAGTGGCTGCCACACCTGTGGCTGTGTGAAATCTCGGCAAACGGGATGACCTAGGCCCCACGGCATTCGGTCCAACTCTCTCCCAAGCTCCCTCCCTAGTGCAGGTTCGCGGGGATATTTACAACCTACTAATCATTAACAGCCTTGACCTTGGCCACATCTGCGAACCTCTGGTCGACAACTATAACAATCTCATGGGATACCTTCTAACTCTTTGTCAGTTCTCTCGAGCCATCACGATAGCTGTATATATCTATCGTTCAATCGAATTTGATGCCTGCTCATCTCGGATTCATGCCGACATGTCGTCCTCTTCATCGCCACTGCTATAAAACTTGTAGTTTATTACCAAAGTGATCATGAGGAAAGCATCAGCTCATAAATCCTCCTGATCAAATGGCCAAGCAGGTGGCTGACATTAGTGCCGCACATACCCCATTCCCGATTCTAGGACCACACCATAAATTTGCAACCAATGGCCATTCAGATTGGAGAAAACGAGAGGGAAGTATCAAAAATACAGGTATATTTCCAAGCAATAATGACTTTCGTCCTCAACAAAGACCGAGCTACTACCCAGTCGAGTATCTCCATCTCGTTATCGAAGCCATATTGCCAAGGACTAGGCAATGTGCTAGTGAGGCTGAAGTGCTCAGAAAATACATCAAAGCGGCTATACGTCGTGGTTTGATTCGCTATGCTCATATAGCTGTACGAGTGGCTTCGCCTCGCTAAACCTCCTCAGCCCTGAAATTTAGGACCCTAATCACGAAATGCTGTGTACAAAAGTGACATCACATGGCCCCTCCTGTATTCTTTTCATGTATGGCACCCTTTTCACGACTTATCTATGGAGCTCCAACCTATACGAAAGCATTCAGAGTTAGCTGAGGGAAATACCTCTCGACTATTAGCTCCTTCTGATGCCCATTCAACACCGACTTCCTTCTCGGAGCCCCCTCCATCATCACGTTTCAAAGATGGGCCGATCTACTCTGCCGCCATCCTCGGGCTTGGGACTTTAGTCCTCAGTGGCATTCTCGGCCTCCTCGGAATCATCTGGAAAGATGCCTCGTCAGACATCAGTGGCCAGGCCGGGACGACCCATCTTTGGCGCAAGATTTTGGACGCTGGCCTTCTCACTGCTGTCGTCACCCTTTGCTCGTTGGCTATCCGCACCATCGTCTTTGCGCAGGGCGTTTTAGCGACCGCCATGCTTGCCTCACTCATTCTTGAAAGCCGGAAGGCTCCACTCTCCGAGATCCCAAATATATTCATTATCGGGACTGGGAATGGGACACCTAGGAAACTAGCTACTACGTTGACTCATGGGTCTTACAAAACAACTTTATTAGAGCTTGTCGTCGCAGCACTGCTCGCGTTTACATCGTTGGCTTCGCAGTTCTCTTCTACGGTCCTTTTGTCAGATTTTGGGGCAGTTGGCGTCAGACGAGAGCGTGAAATTCCGGATGTTGCGTATGCTTTCCAAGTAGAGAGTGACCCAATACAGTATCGGGGTATGGATGTATGGGCCTCAAGACCTTCTACTTATCCGCTATTCGCGGAATACAGCGAAATGCCTAAGACATCTGATGGAATAATGGATACGGGACTCACCATCCGGTCTTTTCTTCCATTTGCCAATCAGAGTGATCGCTCCCATCTTCGATCATTCGAAGGCCATACCACCTCTGTATCTACAAGATTCGTTTGTGTGAAGCCAGTCATTAAAGATATCAAATGGAAACCAACCAGGACAACGTATATTGCTCCGGGTGCCACAGACATTGTAACCACGGGACTCCGAGTAAACGGAACTGTAGTAAACGAGACTTTCGGCTTTGACACAAGCTCGCCACTCTTCAACACAACCAGACTTATCTTTCCTTCGAATTTCACGTGCGCTACCCCAGTTTCTTCCAGACTCTTCAATTCCGATCGAGCATCCACTGAGTGGCCTATTTCTGTGTGTCGCTTCTCCTATAACAACGTTCTCATCGCGGATTTTTCGGGGAAAACATCCAACACCCAGGACGCTTATCTTGTCATCAACACTACCGGAAGCGCGGCAAGCTGGGATGAAGCAAACCTCTCCCAGGATAGGGATGTTTTCAACAGTAGCTATAAGGACCAGATTTGGTTGGACCTGCATAAAAAAGAGTATGAAGTTTCGCTCAGTATGAGCCTGTGCTTTTCCGCATTTCAATTAGGCCATTTCAATGTGTTCATCAATACTTCTCCCTCTGATGGTATTCACGACGAGCCCAGTCTCGTATGGGACAACGATATCCGGGATTGGGATACTACCGCTTTACGCCGCATGTACGGGGCAGACCGAACTGCTACAGAAAATGATCGTGGAATCTTACCCTTGCAACCGTTAAACTTCACAGCCGTCTGGAGAAGCGACGACCCATTTGGTAATGAAACACGAGACTTTGAAACCATCGTCGAGTACACTACTTTCAAGACTGGCCGCTCTCTCTTTATGTGCACCTACTGCGACCCTACAGACGAAGTACTAGGCAAGTCAGTGCACAGAGCACACGTCACGCTTTTCCAAGATTTCCTTACTAAGAACAACAACCTCCCGCTCGCCCTCCAGGCTATCTGGACAGTCGTCACCCAAATGGCTTACTATGAATTCCTCCCCCAATTTACTCTCTCGGCTCCTGTATATTACAGAGGATATGAAATTATCCGTATTCCTAAGCGCTGGCGTGGCTTTATTGCGGTTGTTGCTATTGTTATTTTGCATACATTGATAACCATCGCCATCGTCGCTGTCTTTGTCGTGACCACGAGAACTCGCTTGTTCAAGAATTCATGGCAAGCATTAGCACAAGCCTCGCGCGGCGAGACGGAGGCAATTCTGGAGCGGGTGAACGAGCAGACTGATACAGAAGTTCGATGGATGTTGAAGAATGGTGGGTTGAGGAAGCGAACGGCAGGGCTAGGAAGGGATCCAGATTCTGGGATGGTTGGAGTAGCAGGGAGTAAGATGGGAGAGTTATCGTAATGGCATTTTTATGGGTGTTCTGTATTTCTTATAAGCAAGCGGGAGAAGGTCATAATTTCTGCTGCCATTTCAAGTCGGAGAGGTTTGATGTGCTGGATTTGGACCCTTCTTTCGAAGCATGACTTGGACCTTGTAGTTTGTTTTTGTTTTTTTCGTAAGTCAAATGATCTCGGAACAGTTAAGCGTGTTTCGATATTTTGTGTAAAACACGGGTTGCAACCGCCAATACTCAACACCAAACTGCTCTGTAACGCTTTCCTCGAGTCATACGTTAATCGTGGCTACACTTGGTGGTGTTGGTTACTCATGATTTGAGTGGACATCAGCCTCTGAATAGATTCACGATCATGCGACTGAATGGAGGTGATAAAGCTAGGGGTAGAAAGAAGGCTAGGGGGTACTGTTCTAGAAATGAATAGGTCGACAAAGTGCTGGCGCAGCTTCAGGATGAGAGTTGCATGCTCGAACAACCATGGTGGTATAATTTCTCGTGCGAGCATGCACAAATAAATAATAGTAGCATAAACAAAAGAATTTTAACTTTAGACAGTAACAACAGGGTGTGCAAAGCAAAACAAAGTCTATAAAGTAGGTTTATGGCAATATGCAGTAAAATAGTTCCACGCAGAGACAGGAGAGAAGGAATGTCTCATATTGCCATGTAGAAAAATATACTTCACCTCCCATACTCTACAAATAATAACAAACCTTCTAAGAGAGAATACTCTCTCCTCATCTCCTACATTTCGGACGATCCCCCTCCTTTACAAAGTAACCTTGAGACCACCCTCCAACGCCTCACTCAACCGATTCATCACATCTTCATCTGTAATAACACCAATATCTACCTTCCCCATCAAATCCTTCAACTCCTCATCCGTGACATCATTGATCTTCCCTACACGCCTAAGAATCATACCAGCCAACACGACACCCATGAACACGACTAGTCGTTCCTGCGGCTCGCGCCACCAATGCATATTCAACTCCCGCGCAGACGCTAAAATAAGCTGAATCAAGTCCTTCTTCTCCACCGGCGTCTGGTCTTGGATTGGAAGCATTGGGATGAGATCCCAGATGTCTGTAAAGAGGTTAGTGTGCATGTTGAAGGAAGTTCGGAGCAGAGAGAAGGCGAGCCAGAGCGCGGGGCCGTCGAACGGCATCGATAGGTACTCTGGAGATCCTTGGAGGAACTTCATGACTTCAAAGATCCACCACTCGCCCGGGTGTGAGGGGCCTTCGTTTAGGATTTCAAGAAACTTTTGCCAGACCTGCTCGCTGTTAGGGCCTAGGGCGAAAGCTAGGGGGTTGGAATTGGGGTTGGGAATATCTTCCATGTTGACCTCCGTGCTGTTGTTCATGTTGGCACTTTTTGTATTGGCACCTGTAGTTAGTGTAGTCTATACGAGGGGTTGTGCTGGATTAACAGGAAGAAATTTGGGGAGGGAGGGAACTTATAGTAGCCAGCCATCATGAAAACGAAGCACCTTCAAAACTCGCGCGTTCGTGGATGTACAATGTCAATTTACAATCGTCATTCTGGGCGCTCACTTTATTAACATCTACATCCTACATCGCTACACAATGATGACTTAGCAACTATAGCAAATCCTTTGTTCATCAACACAAGAATTATCATCAAGACAATCCTCACTCAGGATTGTGACGGCTTCCTCAAAGATAAAAGGCATACATCTACACAATGTCAAACTCAAAACACCACCACTCTAACCACTTTCCTTCCCAACTAGACGTATGCATACACACCCTTACCAATGTAATATAAACGAGCAATGCGAGCTCATTATTCATTGTAGAACCCAGGATCGATCTGAGTTCCTGGACTGGTAGTAATAGCTAGATATTGCCGGAAAATCGAATTTATTCACATTGTGTGGCTTAAAATTTGCACTGCGAAGGTAGTTGCAAATAACAATATACCAAAGTTGTTAGTTTATCAAAAGAATGGCTTTTGGTAGAACCAGGCTTTGTCCCAAATAACGCTGAGACTTGGAATATGCTATTTTATGGAATCCCTAGAGAACCGAACAGAGACCAACCCACCAAAGTGAATTGTTCTACCAACTCAAGTTCCGGTGGTTGAGTTCAAGTATTGATTCAATACTCGATGGCCATCCTGCTCAACTTGAAATAATTCAAATCGTGTAGTAGGTTATCATTGGCAGTGTGTCTGTTTTCTCCAACAGGCCTAAATTGTATTGTGCGATATGTGCCATTCATTGTGCAGCTGCACAGACGGCTAATCAGGCAAGGGGCGATAGTTGGACTGCACACCGCTGAGTGTGGACAAGAGAGCATATCCGAAGCAAAAAATCGGGACTATAGTCGGAGGTAGAGTCGGTGATGTCGGCCATGTCTGCTGGTGAGAGGTGCTCTAGCACTCATGGAACCTCCACGGAACCTCCGTGGAACACCCACGGGGCAACTCCGAGCACAGTATATAACACTTGCATTCGTGAGCGTTAACATGCAAGTCATCCAGTCTCTCCACGCATTTTCCAATGGAGTATTCTGTTTATTCATTTAACAATTGTCTGTTGACCCACATCAAGTGCCTCCCTTACCCCTTTCCACTTGCTCATATCGCACCACTCCACACGCACACGCACACGCACACACAACCATTACCATGGAAGAAATCATGGCCATGGCATCCATGAAGAAGGCTGCAGACTTTGAAAACTTCCGTGCAGCGCCACGCATCAATGCACTGGCAACAACAGCCCTCGTCCAACCCAACCCCAAGCTAACCAACGCACTATCCAACTCAAAAGCCGCTGGCCTCCCACCCATCAGTGTGGTCCCGCTATCGGGCCAACTACTCTCCATCCTCACCCAGCTCTCGGGGGCCAAAACCGTGCTCGAAATCGGCACTCTGGGCGGGTACTCATCCATCTGTTTCGCCGAAGCCGGGGCGCGCGTCACGAGCATCGAGATCAACCCGAAGCACCGCGATGTCGCGCTCCAAAACGTCGCAGGCCTGGATGTAGAAGTGCTTCTTGGTGCGGCCGAGGACGTGTTGCCGAAACTGCACGACGAAGGGAGGAAATTCGACATGGTGTTTATTGATGGCGACATGGACGGCCAGTTTGAACAGTTCGATTGGGCGGTCAAGGTCACGCGGCCCGGCGGGTGTGTATTCTTGGACGATGTGGTGGCTAGTATGTTCAAGAATGGGGAAACGGCTGAGGGATGTGAGAATGTACTGAGTAAGATTGGGAGGGATGAAAGAGTTACGGCGACCCTTGTGCCCACTGTGGCGAGCCATGAGATGCTACCTACGCCGGTATTCAATGGCTTTATTCTGGCTATTGTGAAGGGTCAGTGAGTAATTCAAGGGGGGGTTTTTTTTTGAAGAGACTAGAACCTACATGAGACTTGCAAACACCACAGTACTTCAACTATGAGACAAGTAGATCAGGTTATAGTGTATATTATTCATGTAAAATTGCACTCAGTATACCTTGAGAAATGGAGATTATGATGAGTAGGTGAAGAAATGTCTACCACCTCCCATCTACCGATATAATACATCCGCATTCCAGCTATTCAACAAGTCAATACCCTCAGCCCTCCACGTATCCTTCTCCGCGTACCCCAGCGCCGTGACATTAGCATCAAACACCCAATTCATGCCCACGTCCTTGCTATATTTTGGCCAACTCTTCGCTGGCACACCATCACTAACAAATCGAACCCACGCCTCACTCATCTGCTCCGCGAGTTGAAAATAACTTGCAGGCTCGCCTTCAAAGGGTTTTTGACTGACGCCAGGATACCCATACCCAACACCGAGCTGATTGTTAAAGACAAAAGCTACTTCTTGGAAGTGTGTGGCACCAATCGCCGCGGGGATACCGTGGGGGATGGTGTTGAAACGGTAACAGTATGCCGGGACTCCGAATTGGGCCCAGGTTTGACATGTCTTGCGGCGCGGGGCAATCATAGTCAGATCTCCAGCGAAGGCATCCGACCTGCGACTTGCAGGGCCTTGAGCTGGCCCAGGAACGTATGATAGAGGCTGGTTTGTCGGAACAGCGCCGTAGGTAATGTTCGAGGGATACGCAGCCAGTATCGCAGAAGCCTGGGTTGGTGTAAAAGAGAGGGCGAAGTTGTTCACAGACGTGAGGTATGAAGTGAATTGCTCGGTAGAGTTCATCGGCTTCGGACCAAAGGCAGTGCCCTCGTCGCTGTTAGCCCCTGATATAATCGGCACGTGTACGAATTCTCCTTTTTCGAGCTGGAGACTAGTACGCCCTTGGATGAAATCATTATCGATGATGGGGTTCCAGCGAAGACTGAGCCCGGCCGTGCTATTGATCCAGGAGTTGAGAGTCGTAAAGGGGATCGCACGGAGACAGTCAAGTTTCGAGGTCGCGTCGCCGCACCCGAGTTGTGCACTTGCGTTGAGGAAGTTGTTTGTGTTATACTTGAATGTGCCGTAGTTGATGGGGTTGCCGCTCTGCATTACGGCGCCCCGGAAGAGAGAATCGTCGCGTCCACCATAGGCCGTGAGGTGCATACCGACGGAAAGGCCGCCGGCGGATTCGCCAAAGATGGTGACTTTTGAAGGATTCCCTGTTTTGAAAAATAAATTAGAGATGAACTCGAACAAACTTTGCCTCACTCAGCATGGAAGCAAATGCTTGGTCAAGACTCACCACCAAAAGCTGCAATGTTCTCCTGCACCCAATGCATTGCCAGCCTCTGATCTCTGAAGCCCAAATTCGCGTTCCCACTCTCGACCACCTCCTCGCCAGTCAAGAATCCCCACATGCTCAACCGATAATTTATACTAACACCAATAACCGGCTTCCCGATTTCGACACTCCTCTTCACCATAAAACTCATGTTGTACCTTTGGTCGATGCCACTTCCCTGGGTCAGACCCCCGCCGTGGATCCAGAATGCCACGGGTAATGAGGCTTTCTCGTACCCGGCGGGGCGGATGACATTAAGGTACAGACAGTCTTCCGAGAGGGAGGCGTACGGCCAATCATCTGACCCGTAGCCAACACAAGCCGCCGAGTACTCCTTTGCCGAACGAGGTGTAGACCAAGAGGCATTGAGGGACTTGGGGACGCGGAAGCGGAGAGAGCCAACAGGGGGTTGCGCAAAGGGCACACCGAGGAAAAAGTCCTGGTTGTGTAGAGACGAGTAAACGCCTTCTAGGGTTCCATTCAGAACAGAGACCGTTGGGGACGAGGCATGTTGCTTTGAAGGATTAGGAGCAGCGAGCGCAGCGCAAGCCCATAGAGAGAGTGAAGCCCAATTCAAGAAAGCCATGACGGTAGAAGAGTTGCCAAAGCAAAGGCACAACTGATAAACCACAAGAGAACTACATGCGAGCAGCGAGCTCCAGGATATATAGTAAGTTCTACCCTCGGCCCAACACCAACACTTTCGCATAACAGCCACAATGAAATTATTGATTGACAGCATGGCCGTAGAAGCAGTACGTGATCTCCGCATCTTTACCTGATGTTGCCCAGCTGCGGAGCTTGAGCAGCGGGTGTGGAGGTCGATGCAGGTTAGAGCGAGGCGGATGCGGGGGTAGAACGGGGGTAGAACGTTGGGTAGTCCGGAGCTAGTGGTGGGTAAATGTCGGGCAAACGAGGGGTGAATGATGGGGGGGGCCTCTCAATCCCTGCTTTTAATCTGGGGAGATGGGAAAAATGTTTCCTGTTCCTGTCAACAACGTGCCGTTTGGTCTTTTCAAAGAAGAGAGTCGTAAACAGTCGTGAACTGATAATCAAACAGTGTCCCAACCTACACCTGACGAAAGAACCCCACTCGTTCCAGAATCGAAGAAGAAATATATATGTACAGGACCAGCAACATTACGCAATGAACACCAACGTCATTAAGTCTCCGCGACTCAACTGCCGAAATTCGAGCCGGCGCAAAAGAACCATCACAACCTCAACCACAGTACACTTGCTCTTCTAAGATCTTTCGCCGCTCCGCTACAAGGCCGTTAAACTGCCGCTGCCCCTCTCTCCTAATGGCCTCCGGTGGTCGGCAACCCGAGGTACACCTTGAATGAGTCGTAAATGAGCCATTGGAAGGCCTGTTTGACTCAAGTTAGTATGCGTTCCAATAGGTAGGAGATGGGTGGACTTGGGGAAACCGTACAGTCAAGGTGCCGATCATGAAGATTCGAACCGGCAGGCCATTCCACAGACCCTTGAAGCCAATGTTACCGTATATGCGTGACATGGCTTGACCCGCTCCTTCGCCCGCTAATTGAAAGTCAGTCGTTGATATATATTCATTCCAAGGCTTGGGGACGCACCGTTCCGGTCGCTGTTCAGCTTCGACACCATCACATCTACCACAAGTCAGCAAGCACACCATAGATCCTCGCCACAGGATAGACACATACCAGCTGGATGCGACACAACCGCACAACCAATCCCCGCAATATACCCGCCCAAGAACGATACCCCCGTCTGTTGTAGCCCATTGTAGCTCTCCTTTGGCTTCCCCAACGTCTTATAAATCTGAGCCACGGCCGCTTCAAACGAAGCAAACTTCACCATCGTATACGGAATCTGCCTCCCCCACAGAGGGAACAATCCCTTGTACAGCCCGGCATATCCCTCCTGCGCGACAATCTTACCAAACCCCTCCCGGAGCGTGCTCGCAAAAGGCGGCATCGTGGTCTGCATCCGCACTTTTATCGCTTCGAGCGGACATAGAGCAATGTCGGCGAGGAACTCTGCCGAGGCAGAAGCGGCGAGGTACACAATGGTCTTGTTCATGTTTGGGGCAAGGCGGTCGCCGTAGAGATTCTTGAATACTTCATAAAATCCGTACTTCCCTGCGCCCTGCAGAGAATACCCGACGAACGTAGGAGTCCAGCCAAAGAAGACACCACGAAGCCCTTCTTGCTTGTAGATCATCTTCCAGGCCTGTGCGTTCGATTTGTAGAGCTTGTCGTCGACTTGTCGGCGACACTTGACGAGATCGAGTGGCGTAACCATTGTGTGTGTAGGTCCGCAGGCTGTGGAGTTTGTCTGTTAGACCAATTTATCTACTTGAGGTCTGGGGCCAGAGAATTAACATACCAATAACTCCACCAACGGTGCAGGCTGCAAAGTACGTCCCTGAGAAGAGCTCGATTTTGCCCTTTTGCGGCTTCATAGAATCGAGTTTGCTCGCCATTGTGCCTATCTCTTTCAATGCCTGTGCAATTCTACGCGTTCAAACCTAGGAATGAAGAAAACAGAATCAATTGAGCGCAGAACAATGAACACCAGGACGTCAAGAGAGATAAGCACCCATCAGCATCCCGCTCCTGGTTTTATTCATCGCAAAGTCTCCATGATCATGATGTGGGACAATTCCGCAGAATCCCGGTTCCATAATTATGACGTCGATCGCTAACTAGCAAGTACCCAAGTACACACCCATGTCAAACCGCACTAAAGCTAGCCGACTAAGTGCTTAATCCGGTTAGTGGCTGGCTTTACCTAGTTCCCTGGAAGGACTGTTTGCTCGTAGATAATAAACGAAAGATATTCGGATGCCGTTGCAAAAGCAGCGAATTTCGCACATGGGAACGAGGGCCGAATAATGTGAAGTGATTTTTACAAAATGCTATTCATTCCATTCAATGGTCTATGTAAACACCAGCCCGAATTCAAAAGTTCTTAAATCCATCCTCCCATTGTACATCCTATGCATATGATATGTGTGCTCCTAACAGTATGCCCGTCCATCTCCAGTCACTCAACATCGAGTGAGAACTCCCAAAATGCAGTTTGATTCCATGGTCCGCCCCCCTCGATCGCCACTTCTCTCTCTCTCTCTCTCGGAAAAGTGGCTTGTTTGCTTCAATTCTAGACGCTCGCACTTTGAAACAACACAGTCGATAGACAAGCTCGAGGCTATCATACAACATAACCGGGCAAAAGGTATTGGTATCTCCATATGCAAGCAGCGCCACAAACGGTTTATCTGTGTCCCAAAATCTCAGTATCCATCGAACAGCCAACAGAAACTTTTCATTTCGCCCATGGGCTCCATTTGGGCCCAGATTACAACATCTACTACAGTTGAACATTAATGCGTCGCGAAGACAAAAGAAGTTGCGTGCTCGTCTCTGTTTATGCGCACGCCTTGTTATCATCGACGTCTGCCATTGTGATGTCGCCTTCGTCGTGGTTCGAGTCAGGGAGAATAGCCGAGTGTGGGCGGGAGCGAGGGTAGTCCATGGAGTGATCAGGCAGACTTGCTGGGCTCACGGATCGGTAGTCTTCAAACTCGTCGTCGGGCGGTGAGAAACTCCAGACCTTTGTTCGTATTAGCATGGCAAGAAAGGCATACACCAGGGTCGCTAGCTACACTTACCTCCATGATGGTTCTCCCACTTCGACTGGCCATGATGACGGCCTTTTCCTCCTCAAACACCACCCTCCACACGGCTTCCGCCGGAGATGATAGTTCACGTACTAATGTGCCTTTCTTGAGATCCCACACCTTGACTCTACCATCACTTCCACCACTGACGATCCGGGTATTGTCAAACTGCAGGCTGGTAACGCTGTTGTCGTGCGCCGCCAATCGATGTATAGGCTGGTAGTCTGTGAGAGACCATACACGAACAGAACCATCAGAGCCACCCGTCACAAGGATATCATCTCTCATTTGGAGTTGGCCCACAAGTGAAGTGTGGCCTTGTAGCACAGCTAGGCATTTTCTGTGGCCAAATCGGATCAGCAATTGAACCTGCAAATGAGGACCACCAAGGAAACTTACCCATCTGTTGGATCCCATATCCGGACACTGGTATCCAGACTTCCTGTGGCAATCTTTTTTCCGTCAAAGGCAATGGCATAAATTTGGCTGAAATGTCCCGTCAGGGTGCGCAGGCACTTGCCTTCCGAGATACTCCAGATCTTCGCCGTAGTATCATAACTACCGGATACTACAATATCACCATGAATTTCGAGGCACCGGACACTAGCCTGATGACCAATCAATACATGTTTACATATACCCTTCTTGAGATCCCAAATGCGAAGGGTTGTGTCTCTTGAGCCCGAAATGGCCGTATTCGCGTCGGACATTTTCAAGCATCTAACAGTGGACGTATGGCCACGCAATGTAAATTGAGGATATCTGCACGGCACGTATTAGCTCGTTGACGCACGACTACTGCAAGGACAGAACATACCCAGTTGCAAGATTCCACACACGGACGTCTCGATCACATCCGCCGCTGACCAGAAGATCGCCCCATGGCACCATGGCCCAGACGCCCATGACGTGGCCTTGGAGGGTTTTTTGGTGAGTTCCATCCACATCGAAGACGTGGATTTTGGCGTTGTCGAGAGCAACGACAATGTACTTTTTGGTTAAATGTAGGCTGGTAACGACGCCTTGGTCAGGTGTGATCTGTTTTGCATCGCAATTGCCGCCAGACCGCCATGCAGTTTCGACCATGTACCGCTGTTTGAAATGCGACCGATATGTAGTGGCTTTTGACCGGCGTTGGGATAGTTTCCTCTTCGCACCGCGATCCAGGCTCTGCGTTCGCAAGCTCTCGGTTCCAGCGCTCGACGATGGTCCGTCCAGCTGTTCCTTCATGAGTGCGTCTTCGGGCCTCGAGGCGCGCTCCGGTTGCAGCCACTGTAAAGGCCGGGATTCGTGATCCCACTCGCTCGCAATTTCGATTTCTTCGCTCCGCTCTTCTTTCGACAGTCCGCGGTAGGAGTACTTTTGACACAACAACCGCCATGCCGTATCGTCGTTTACAAGTTCCCGCCACTTTTTGGAGACCTGGGAGGCACGAGCGAGTGTGGTTGGGTCGTCGACACACTCTAGAATCTAGCCCATGAAGTTAGCATCCAACATGGCAAATGGCAACACTGTGTACGCGCGCAAGTCTTACCCTTAGACAAAGTTCTGTGGGGAGTTCCATAAAAGGATCCTTCTTCAACCTAGGGCTTACGAACTCGGCGACAAAACTGAGTTCGTGGCTATCGCATAGGTTAAGGAGCTCTCCCAACAGGCGGAGGCGCTCTGCCCTGTTCATCTCGCTGAACTGCACCCGTGTGTTTTTGATCTGCGAGTCCTCATGTTCGGCAGCGGTGCTCCAGTCGGGGGCGCGCTGGGTTGGGG